>JAJSRW010001104.1:0-28354 GCA_022414725.1 Microglena sp. YARC | reverse complement strand
GCTCCTCTCGTCTTTTTTGTTTGCCATGCGACCCGGAGGAAGATTTTTTGTGGTGTACAGAGTGAAATTAAGCAAGCCGTTGTTAATAGTGTTGATGGTAGACGGAGGTGGGTGGGTGTGTTGGTAGAGCTTGATAGTGCAGTGGTGGTGTGGTGGAGTGAGGGATAGGCTGCGGGGCGCAAAGCATTCTTGCTCTCGTGTTGCCTTCCTCTCTGTTTGTTTGCCATGCGTGAGAGAAGAAGGCAGTTGCTGCCGTCTAGCAAGGTACAATTAACAACTTAGATTATGTTGATGGTAAGAGGTGGTGGTGCTGTTGTAGAGCTGATAGTGGTGGGTGGTGGTGGTGGAGTGAGGATAGGCTGCGACAAAGCATTCCTTGCTCTCGTGTTGCTCTCTCGTTTGTTTGCCCATGCTGAGGGAGAAGGCAGTTGCTGCCCGTCTAGCAAGGTAAATTAACAACGCTTAGATTGTGTTGATGGTAGAGGTGGTGGTGCTGTTGGTAGAGCTGATAGTGGTGGTGGTGGTGGTGGAGTGAGGATAGGCTCGACAAAGCATTCCTTGCTCTCGGGGTGTTGCTCCTCTCGTTTGTTTGCCATGCTGAGGGAGAAGGCAGTTGCTGCCCGTCCTAGCAAGGTACATTAAAACTTAGATGTTGATGGTAGAGGTGGTGGTGCTGATAGTGGTGGTGAGGAGCTGAGATAGGCTGCGACAGGGGCATTCCTTGTCTCTTTGCCTCTCTCTCGTTTGTTTGCCAGCTGAGGAGAAGGCAGTTGCTGCCGCGTCTAGCAAGGTACAATTAACAACCTTAGGCGTTATGTTGATGGTGAGGTGGTGGTGCTTAGAGTGGTGTGCAGAGGCTGGATGGTGGTGGTGGTGGTTGAGGATAGGCTGCGACAAAGCATTCCTTGCTCTCGGTGTTGCTCCTCTCGTTTGTTTGCCATGCTGAGGGAGAAGGCAGTTGCTGCCCGTCTAGGCAAGGTAAACAATTAACAACCTTAGATTATGTTGAGGTAGAGGTGGTGGTGCTGTTGGTCGAGAGCTGATAGTGGTGGTGGTGGTGGTGGAGTGAGGATAGGCTGCGACAAAGCATTCCTTGCTCTCGTGTTGCCTCCTCTCGTTTGTTTGCCATGCTGAGGGAGAAGGCAGTTGCTGCCCGTCTAGCAAGGTACAATTAACAACCTTAGATTATGTTGATGGTAGAGGTGGTGGTGCTGTTGGTAGAGCTGATAGTGGTGGTGGTGGTGGTGGAGTGAGGATAGGCTGCGAAAAAGCATTCCTTGCTCTCGTGTTGCTCTCCTCTCGTTTGTTTGCCATGCTGAGGGAGAAGGCAGTTGCTGCCCGTCTAGCAAGGTACAATTAACAACCTTAGATTATGTTGATGGTAGAGGTGGTGGTGCTGTTGGTAGAGCTGATAGTGGTGTGTGGTGGTGGTGGAGTGAGGATAGGCTGCGACAAAGCATTCCTTGCTCTCGTGTTGCCTCCTCTCGTTTGTTTGCCATGCTGAGGGAGAAGGCAGTTGCTGCCCGTCTAGCAAGGTACAATTAACAACCTTAGATTATGTTGATGGTAGAGGTGGTGGTGCTGTTGGTAGAGCTGATAGTGGTGGTGGTGGTGGTGGAGTGAGGATAGGCTGCGACAAAGCATTCCTTGCTCTCGTGTTGCCTCCTCTCGTTTGTTTGCCATGCTGAGGGAGAAGGCAGTTGCTGCCCGTCTAGCAAGGTAACAATTACAACCTTTAGATTATTGTTGATGGTACAGGTGGTGGTGCTGTTGGTAGAGCTGATAGTGGTGGTGGTGGTGGTGGAGTGAGGATAGGCTGCGACAAAGCATTCCTTGCTCTCGTGTTGCCTCCTCTCGTTTGTTTGCCATGCTGAGGGAGAAGGCAGTTGCTGCCCGTCTAGCAAGGTACAATTAGCAACCTTAGATTATGTTGATGGTACAGGTGGTGGTGCTGTTGGTAGAGCTGATAGTGGTGGTGGTGGTGGTGGAGTGAGGATAGGCTGCGACAAAGCATTCCTTGCTCTCGTGTTGCCTCCTCTCGTTTGTTTGCCATGCTGAGGGAAAAGGCAGTTGCTGCCCGTCTAGCAAGGTACAATTAACAACCTTAGATTATGTTGATGGTAGAGGTGGTGGTGCTGTTGGTAGAGCTGATAGTGGTGGTGGTGGTGGTGGAGTGAGGATAGGCTGCGACAAAGCATTCCTCGCTCTCGTGTTGCCTCATCTTGTTTGTTTGCCATGCTGAGGGAGGAGACAGTTGCTGCCCGTCTAGCAAGGTGCAGTTAACAACCATGGTGTTTGTTGGTGGTCGAGGTGGTGATGCTGTTGGTAGAGCTGATAGTGGTAGTAGTGGTGGTTTATGGTATGGTAGTGGTGGTGGTGTATTGTGGTGATTCTGAAACTTACGACAATTATGAAGTTCCTGGAGGGCCGTGTGTGCTTGTTTGTCTGTGCAAGTATATGTACATGCAGATCATGTATCCTTCTTCCCATTCCACCCCACCCACCCACGACCAGCACAAACTCACCACCACCACCGCAAGACAACACCACCACCACAACCCACCACCTCCACCAAAGCACACCACCACCACCACCACCACAAGACACCACCACACCACCACAACCCACACCTCCATCAAAGCACACCACCACACCACCACCACCACCACCACCACCACTAGACCCCTCCCCCACCCCCACCCCACCTGTAATGAAGTTGTGAGGAAGGCCAATGGACATTCCTTGCAACCCCCCAATGCTTAATTGCTGCTTACACACCCCACCTAACTGACCAGGGTTTTCTTGTAGGTGCCGTGAAAAGTATAAGTGCTACTTTTATGTACCTTAGTGTTTTGGTGGTGCCACGTTATAGTCTTTGGGGGTTGCCTATTGGGGCTTAAAAAGCTTTTAGTAGCACCCCATGAGCTACCAGGAGCTCTATTGTGCCATGTTAAGACTCTAGTTCCTTTACTTACAGAAAACCTGCACACAACCTTGCAGGACTGCCACTCGTCTGTCCAATGCGGCTCCTTTAAGGCGACTGCATGCAGTACGATCCATTAGGGATTCCCTCGCAAACGGCAAACCTGACACCGAGGCAGGCGAAGCCATCCGCATGGCAAGCACCCAGCAGGCCTCTGATGAGTGGCTTCCCTGCAGCTCCCCCCTGGACATCGAGAGAGAGCTCATGAATCTGTGTGGGCAAGCCGAGGGAGGGCTCATGAACCTATGCGACCATGCGGAGGAAGAAATCTTGAACCTGTGGGACCATACGGAGGGAGAGCTCATGAATCTATGCGGTCAGGCAGAGGAAGAAATCATGATCCTATGCGGTCAATCTGAAGGCTCTAGCAGCTACCCCCCCGAGGACTTCGGCCAGTTCGTGCTAGAGGGTTACTCTAACAGGGCGACCACCAACGGTTCTGACTACAGCCTATCGTCCGCCGCCACATCAAGCCTAGTCAGCTCGCTAGGGCAAGGTCCCATGGCGATGACTAGGGTCATGGGGGCCTCCTCCTACCCCTACTCTGACTCACCCCTCACCCCGCTGAAGACCACCAGCCCCGGGAGGCAGCAAGGCTTCCGCCGTGGCCGGAGGGTGAAGTGCCTGAGCATGGCGCCTTCTGCAGCACCGAGCTTGAACACTGCAGGCGTGTCACAGGTATCTGTCCGCCAGGGCATGCCCTCAGGCTCTGCTCCTGTGCGCCTGATCAGGAGCTCGAAGCTGGCTCCTGCTTCTGTACAAATAATGTTTTGAAGGTTGATGTCACTGCCCTAGGGTTCAGTTCATCAGCGCCTTTTCGTTTCAGCCCCTCCTGTCATGGTTGGGCAAGTCCCTTCAGCCTTTTTGGCTTACCCCTGGACTGTAACAACACACACTGCTGAAGACAGTGAGCCCGTGTTGCACGTCCTGCACGGGCCGCCAGCAGCTGCAGCTCTCCCCAGCTCTTTTGCGCATCATTTTCTTCTTCTGTGATTAGTCGCCGCCATTCCATTGCCACTCCCCCGCTGCATGGCGACGCATGGGTCCGACTGAACTAGTCAGAACTGCCCCCCAGGCATCGCTTCAAACTGGGGTTACACTGAGTCGCATCAGAACTGCCCTCCAGGCATTGCATCGACCTGGGGTTGCACTGAGTCGCACACCAAAACAACTATTGACCATTAGGGAATAACATCCCTATACATGTCTTTCAACTGTCTGCAGCCCTTTGATTACATTTTGCACTCAGGAGTGTGTTGCTGTAGTGTTTATGCCACCCCTGTTTACTTTGTCCGCAGACGGTGAGCAGCCTTCCTCTCCTGAGCCCATTCATTGAAATATAGCATGGTTGTCCCCACCGGTTCTTTATTGGGCTATGCTCAGCGGCTTCTATGCAGCTCCCTTTCCCTGTCCTTGGGTCAAAACTGATGCTAGCTAGTGCGTCTGAAAGCCGACATGACAGGCATTCCAATGCAGCTGCAAGGTTTGGGTTTGACCCAGTGGCTGGCTATTGGAGCTGGCCGGAAGCTGCCATGCATAGCCCATAGAAGAAACAGTGGTTGCACCTTATGATAGTACACACCAGGGTTGTTCAGGGGGACTCAAAGATCTGCGTCTTGAGAGGCAGCGTCTTAAACAGGGGGACACTGCATCTTGATCAAGGTGACACTGCGTTTTGATCAGGGGGGCACTGCATCTTGAGAAGCAGAGTTTTGAGCATCCCTGGTAAACATTGGAAGGTTATACGCAATGCAACGAGGCGTGAGTTTGAAGGAACTGCCCCGTTCGCTTGCACTGGGGAATGGTATCTGTGGGTTGTGGTTTTGCAGATCGCTACTGCGCCTGACTGGCTCGGACTGCCGCACGACAGCACGGAGAAAAAATATTCTCCTCTTTCAAGTCGGTAGGTTGGAGAAAAACCCTGGTGCATACATGAGTACTCCCTCTGGTGAAGACATGACTACCCTGGTGTGTACATGAGTGCCCTGGTGCATACATGACTGCTCCTTCTGGTGCATACATTACTACCCTAGTGTATACATGAATGCCCTGGTGCATACATGACTGCTCCCTCTGGTGCATACATGACTGCTCTCTCCGGTGCATTCATGACTACCCTAGTGTATACATGAATGCCCTGGTGCATACATGACTGCTCCCTCTGGTGCATACATGACTGCTCTCTCTGGTGCATTCATGACTACCCTAGTGTATACATGAGTGCCCTGGTGCATACATGAGGACCCTGGTGTATACATGACTACCCTGGTGTATACATGAGTGCCCTGGTGCATACATGAGTACCCTGGTGTATACATGACTACCCTGGTGTATACATGAGTGCCCTGGTGCATACATGAGTACCCTGGTGTATACATGACTACCCTGGGAGAAGCAGCCCATTCCCTACTACCGGGGACAAGACGCCCCCCCCCTTAATACCACGCCCTACCAAGAGTTATCATGACTACCAGGATACTTCAGGAGGACCCTCAGCTCTGCTACCAATTGTATAGCCTGCGTCCTGCGACGCAACGGACCCTTCCTTCTGGTCAACGAACCCTCCCCATATTGCGTCCTGTGACGCAACGGACTCTTCGACGTTGCATCTGTAACGGAGGACACAGCGTCCTAAACAACCCTGCTGACTACCATGGTTTGTTACTGCATACATGACTACCCCCTTTTTAGCGCAGCAAGCAGTTGGGCTTGCGCCCGAGAACAAAGCCTTGCTTGTATTTCCTTAGGCACCGGAGCTGCCAGCTTGTACTTTCGTAGTTTTTTCAGCAAGAGGTTGCTGTCCTAGAGTTATGGTGCAACCTGCAGTAGCTTAGGGAACGGGAATATGATATCATGTCATTATATGGTATCATATGATGCTGGCAGTCTGACTAGGCTGAAGTGACCATTTATAGGCAATATCATATGATTCAATTTGTATTATATCTTTCGTCTTTGGTTAACATTATATGATATACCGGTCCCTGAGCATGGTGCAACGAGCAGTTCAGCAATGATGTGGTAGTTAAGGGTTCAGTACTCATAATAGATTTTTTTTCAAGTTATGAAAGGAATTTCACCCCAGGAGGTGGTTCTCCCGAAACAAACCAGAGGATTCAGTTCGGATGGTGTTGCCACTCCTACAAAAGAGTAAGCACACTTTGGGTCGGTGGGAGATAACAGCCCACGACCAAATGAACGAGCACCATGGTGATGATGATGATGATGATGATGATTTCCTGGTGCCCCACTGGACTCCAAATGTGCCTGTATGATACCCATGTAGTGCTTTTTTCCTGAGGTACTATGTCGCCTGCAGTCGGATTAAAATGTATGTATTTGTATGTATGTATTTATTTATTTATTTATGCAGTCAGGGGGTAGCTGCTCGTTGCACTGACTTGTCTTGTTTGCATCCTGACAACAAAGTGAATGTATGTATTTTTACAATCCAGGGGTGGCCCAATGTTTGTTTAGGGTTCAGGGTTTAGGGTTTAATGTATGTATTTTTACAATCCAGGGGTGGCCCAATGTTTATATCACTCGATGTGAAAGTGAAGGTGGAGATGGTGCTCTGCACACAACGACTCCCTCTTAGCTTTTCTTTTCCGAAACCACCAGCAGCTTCTAAGCAGCTCCTTGAGCCAGCCACTGGGCTAAGCCCCAAGATTCCAACAGTATTGGACAGATGATTTCGTCAGCTTCCAGATGCACTATGTCCCATAGGCTTGGCTGAGAAGGACGCCAGGGGAGCTGCCTAGAAGCGGCTGCTAGTAGCGGAAGAGAAAAGCTACGGACTCCCTCTCCTCATAACCTGGGCTAACTTAGTTGTGAACATTCCCGTGGCACTGCAGTGTTTGTATTTCCACCATCAGTATTTGTGAACAGCACATATGCATTTATATGTGCGCCAGTAGTATTTATTTTGGCTACCCATGTTTACTCCATCTGAAGAAAGTTGGCAGTCTGAAGGCTGTCAGAAGATGTAATCGAATTAAAACAAAGCAAGATTAATTATTGATATGATGATTCACGAGTCCTATCATGTACTGCCTTGCAGGGTTCCCAAGAGCTGGAACCCTCCAGTATGATCTTATATTCGCTACGTAAATGCCGCCGCATGGCCCGTGTAACACGTTACGTACGTTAATAATTATATATCCATGCCTGCTTGAACTTGAAATTGGTTACATATCTTCAGCCAGCAATTTGGCTGCTCGCCGTCTTAGGCAGTAAAAACAGTACTGTATTACCAGGAAAATGTAAACTCGAACTAAACACTTTTTCCTTTCATTTTTTCTTTTTCGTTCTTTATTTTTTAATTTTATCTCCTCTTCTTCTGAACGATAAAAAAGTATAAAAAACATTTTCAATACCTACCTATCCATGCCTACACAGAGCAACTTGAACTTTAACTTGGTAACACAAAGCAAACTGATTCCCCAGCCCCAAGCACTGTTATTTTATGTCACGGCAGCTAGCTAGCTATCTGACCTTGACCTTGAATAGCCAGCTCACCAGCTGAAGTTGAAGTTTAAGGACTGACTCACCAGCTGAAGTTGAAGGACTGGGTCAGTCTTTGGACTTCTCCTTTTGGACTTCTCTAAAAATGTGAATATGCAATGAATAGGATTTTCTTTAGGGATGTCAATGTCTGACCGGTTTTCAAGATTATCGTACGACTAAGCTATCGTACTCACTTTTTCTTACTGGAATGGGATCTTGCGTATATTTTATTTTTATTCCTTTCTGTCACGGTCGGGCAAGTCCATTTATACTATTTGCCTACCCCTGGACTGTAACATACATACACATATTGCTTAACATGAACACATTTTTTGACTGTTACAGTGCAACTGCAGAAAGAGAACATGCCGCTGTGTTCTCTGGAATGCCTGCTACTAATTGTTTAATGCTAAATGCATGCAGTTATCTGTTTTTAGGATAGCATATTGGCTGATCCCTACGGCTGTGAGCTACACAGGAGGACAAGACTGTAACAACAATTAAACAACCGCGATTTTTGTTAATTAATGAACCTAGTTCCCTTTCTTAATGAAATTATGCATGTGGAATTGTGGAATTGAGGTTTATCGATCACCATAGGTCAGGTCTCGTATATTTTGACTCGCCGAGCACGTTTTTAAACAATGGGGCCCTGATCACGGATTCGAACCAGGGGGGCCTGATCAAAACCCTGACAGCCGGCCTCGAACCCTCAACTGCCCTGGTAGATACGTCTCAGGGATATTAGGGGTTAGGAACTCGCCCAGTTGTATTTTGATCATCAGTAACACCGAGCCGGCCATTCCCTAAGTAGCGTTTATCCATCCTGTTATACATCTGGACGGGCAGGTTGTGCCACGATCCTGTCTCGTTTCGCATTGCATTGTTTTGCTGGGTTTCTGTAACGATTCCTTGCTTGCTTCGCAAAAAAACGAGCTGCTACTTCATCCATCCCTTGACCAAAACCTCAATCATCAGCGAGTGATCTGAGCGAGGCTTCTTTTTATTCCCCACAGTCAACCTTGGGAGAGATCCGAGTTGGGGTAAGGTTGCAACCTAACTTTTTGAGCTGCATCGACTCCGGGACAGGAAGACGGCTGCTTGACGTAAGAACTCGGAGAGAGTCGGTGCATTATTGGGACCTAGGAGCATGCTGGTTTGCTTATCATACCCAACACATATGTGCCCTGCTACCTTCACCCTTATTATTCCAACTTGATCCAGACAAACAAAATAAGCTATTTACGAACTGTGTGCCTAAGTGGGAAACGATGCGTTTCAAATGCAGCGATTTTATTCCCATCAAGCCAATTTTGAAGAACAGGAATGGACTGATGCAATTGTCTCATACATCGTGATCATCTGATGTTGAAACCATTTCTCGATCTGTGCGTGTCATCCTTGCTCAGGGCCCAAACAGATCTTCCCTGTATCGTTACAAGTATAATAGCAGGCAAGTGGCCTTGCTAATCTACTATCGTATCGTTCAAATTGTAACAGATATGATCGGGAGAGCATCTGGTGTGCAAAATCTGCAAGTGTCTGATTGACGAGCAATCGCAGGTGCTTCAAATTGAGGTTGAACACACTACGAAATAATGCGTGATGTTCTAATTGAGATATTTATACTCAGTATTTTTGAATTTATTGTTGGCAGTAGGTCATTGCATTGTTTTTGCTTGTTTGTTCCAAAACCTTCCCAACTCCCCAGTAGACGAAGGAGAGATGACTGGATATCGAGCAGGCAAGAGATTGGCCAAGGCTGCAAAGTCTTTGTCCACCCCTATGTGTGTATTTTTACATTCCAGGGGTGGCCAAATAGGCTTACGGGACTTGCCAAACCTTAAAAACAGGACAGGCAGCTTAAAAAGCAAGCACTAGTGAACTTAACCCCAACAAATCGCAATTCCTATATCAGACAGGGGCTAACTTCAGGGTTACATTCAGCATTCAACCCTCAACACATTGCTGAACGACAAGCATCCCTCACATTCCAAGCATCCCTCACATTCCATGTGCGTCATCCTTCCTAACACTTACACACCCACCCACCCACCCACCCACCTACATACAGTAACACACACACACACACACATGTGCACTAGCCTCATGATGGGCCATGCACGTACAGTAACACACACATGTGCATCAGTCATGCATCCCCACACTTATATTATATTGCGTATGCACATGTGGGTGTGACTGTGAGCGTTTGGTGTGTGCTTGGGTAATTACCTTGTGTAAGATTGAACACGTACTGCAAGGATGGAGCTGGCATAACATGAAAGGTTGTCACGCAGGTCTGTTGACTGACTGCTCCCGCACCACCGCCAACACAGCCTATCAATCAGTATGCCGCCTTGTGAGCCTCCAGAGGGGAGTGGAGTGAGCCTCGAGTTCTTACCTGTAGACATCCTGAAATCTCACGTGTGGCCTCGCCTGTCCTCCAACTACAAGAGGATGTTTCGTCTCCTCAATAAGAACATGCGCGATCTAGGAGATGCCTGCATCACAAAACAACATATCAGAATCCCAGCTGGACCAAGTTACAAACTTTCACTGCAGAAACAACTGACAACGTTTTCACAGGTACTGATCTCGTGACCACGCAGTCTGGTGTTGCATTGGCATCAGGGGCTAACATGGCATGTCCAACAACCATTATTTTTCTGTGCATTTAATTACATTACATTACATTACATCACATTACATTACATCACATCACATCACATCACATCACATTACATTGCAGTTGTACTAATGCTACCAGCTGTATGAATGGCTTACATCACATTGGCAGGTGTATTGTGCCTGCGCCGTTCTTTCCTCTCTGCTTGTGTTGCTTATATCGTGCTCTGGGTGCTGGTAGTGAATTTAAATGCGGCCCTTCAAAGCAGCTTGCATCACACTGACAGGCTTACTGTGCGCGAATAATGGGACTCACGATTGCTCACTGCAATTGCTAATAATAGTGTGTTGTGGTACTTCTAGTTAAGTTTGTTGCCCAACGCAAACATTGTTGACACCAGGGACAACGGCAATGAAAACAACAACAACAACAACAATGACAACAACGATGACGATGACAACAGCACCAAATGTGGGTTATTCTGCATTGCCTGCAGGTTGAGACCCTCACCCTTGAATGCCTCGACACCTATGAAACTTCAGGCGAGGGCAGCACAGAGGATGCTACAGTGCATGATGTCGTACACCTGTTCAGAGCATGCAGCCTGTCCCTCAGGCTGACGCTAGTTACGCTAGTCTTACACGAGTGCTGTCTAGATGGACCTGCCTTCCTCGCCCTGGCTGACTGCCATTCACTAACTACACTGAAGCTTCATTGCCCAAAGATCACGAGTATTGAGGCAACGGAGAGCATAACATGTTTGACGCAGGTGAGGTGAAGAGGAAGAATAAGTGGACAGGCAATATGCAGTATATACATAGGTTACTCGCAACTGCTTGAAACTAATTGCACCACCTCGTCTACTTTGTCTGACTACATAAGTCATGTTTTGGTACACGTTATGATGGTGATGTTTTGATACACGTTATGATGCACGTTATGATGCTGATTGATACACGTTATGATGCTGATGTGTTGATACACGTTTTTTTTTTTTTTTTTAGTTGTGAAAGGATTTTCACCCCAGGAGGTGGGTCTCCCGACACAAACCAGCGACACGGAGGATTCAGTTCGAATGGTGGTGCCACTCCTACAATATGCAAAGTAGGCGCACTTAGGGTTGGTGAGAGATACCAACCACGACCAAACGAACATTCACCACTACCCTGTTGACCACGGCAGACAAGCTCCCTGCCATGGTCGTTAGAGGCGGAATCAAGGAGACATAACTAGATAACCACCACGAGGGCAGAAATCCGACAGTACTTCCCTACAAGGTTTGCTTAGGGCCAGGACGCCAAAATACTGAGGAATCGAACCTCACCACCCCCTTCCTACTCTCGCAAGTAGGGTCGATACAGCAAGGGTACTGTAGATCACAAGGGATGTAGAACACACCACATTTGTAACTCAGCCTGCGTGTCCTGCGATCTAACGCCGCGCCCCTAACCGCTAAGGTAAACCTCGGCAAGATAGGAAAAAGAGCAATCTCCCGTGGAACTGTGGTCTGGGCGATTTTCACGCCCAGACCGGTCTATCTAGGCGAATTTCACGCCCAGACCAGGGTGGTGGTGGTGGTGGTATGGGGGTGAGGGGTGTGTTGTGGAGGTATGGGTGGGTGGTCAGCTGTAAGGAGGGGTGTGTTGTGGTGGTAGGGGGAGAGTGTGCTGTTATGTGTGTGGTGGTGTGGGGAGTGAGTGTGGGTTAGGTGGTGAAGAGGGAAGGTGTGAGTGTGTGTGTGTTAGGAGGGGGTGATTTACTGGCCCAGACCGGTCTAGGCGATTTGCACGCCCTAGCCAATGTTGTGGTGGTGGGGTGGGGGTGAGGGGTGCAATGTGAAGGTTGGTGGTGGTTTGTAGAGAAAACGTGCTGTGATAGGGGGGTGAGTGTGGGGTTATGGGCGGTGTGGTGGGGGAGTGAGATTGTGGGTATGGTGATAAAAAGGTGTGTGTGTGTGTGGGGGGGGGGGGGGGGGGGGGAGGGGGGGGGAGTGTTTGGCTGTGTGAGGTTGAAGAGGTGTAATAGAGGGGGAAATTGTGCGTAGGTGGAGCGTTAGGCTGTGGGCAAGGAATAAGGGTGGAGAAAAGAAGAAGTTGAAAAGAAACTTTGACCACGGAGGAAGCATACCTAAGCATACCTTAGAAGGTCTAAATAGGAGGTGCCGGGAAAAGGGGGGGAAGGAGTAGAGCAGAAAAATCAAATCAACGGGAGCGAGGTACGAGCTCCACGACAATCACGTCTTTAGGCGTGATTGCGGAAATTTCGCAAATCCTGAAGAGGGTGTGGGGGGATTGATTTGCGAATAATTTTGTAGACTGGCAGCGCCGCGGTACAATGATGAGGGGTCCAGGCCAGGTCCACTGCGTTCCAGCGTTCACTGCGAGGGATGGGGAGTAAGGAGTTGCGAGAAATGAGTTATGATGCTGAATGTTGTGTTTGGGTGTTTGCAAGTCCCTCAAGGCTCCAAAAATATTATTACTGACTTGCCTTGTCTGTGTGTATAAATGACCCATCATGCAGTTGCGCTCCTTGGAGATTATTATGGACATTTTGGATGTGGATGTCCCCCTCCTGCCACTTCTATTGATGCCTGGATTGACCAATCTGGAAGTTTTAGGTGATCTGGATTCGGATGGTGATCTCTGCTGGGGCTCCCCGATGATGAGTCTGGAGGATATGAGACCATCTGCCCTCCGTCGCCTAAATCTCTGTTCTGACCAGGAGGTCCAGCCACCATTTGATCGTGCAGCTGTGTTGCCGCTTGCTTCCACAGCTTCAGGACTTGACCTTGGATTATTGTGCTTTTACCGGTGCGTCAGATACTAGCTCAGCAAAGCCACATGATGTATTGCTTGTGCCAGTTATAGCATGCTCTTTGGGCAGGTGGGATGGGCGGGTGGATGGATGGCAGTCGGTATACTTGTGGGGCACCACCTTGTGTTTGGTTGTCCCCCGAGTACTAATGCATCGTTAGGTCACTTTCTCCCTCTATCTTGCATCTGCATCCACTTCCATCCACTATTGGTAGGCCTGACTCATGTAGCAAGCCTCCGTTCATCATGCAGGATTCTGATGCTGAGGCTCTTGCTGGTCTCTCCGCACTCACAAGGCTGGAGTTTGCTGGTCGCATGGAGCTGACCAGACCGCATCTTCTTCCCATCCTTAAGCATTTATGTTTGAGCGATCAAGAACATGTGTTTTGTTCCCCTGGTGTTCCGCTGGTGTTTTTCACTACGTCAGCTGGACTGGCTCATAGGTGGCAGCACCAACCTGCGTGAGATATGGCACAAGACAAAGCACACGGAGTTTCCTGATAGCATGGGGCTGTACATCTACGACATACGCAACAATCTCCATGACCTTGCCACTGCCTTGCGTTCAGTCTCTCTTGCATTGCAGCAGTGCCGTATGAAAGTGTTGCGCCTAGACCATGGGTTGGCGACAGACTGAGGTTGCAGCCCGAAATGATTGAAGCGTTGGCCCCCCTCAATGAAACATTGAAGGTACTCCATCTGTTCAGATTCATCGTGGACGAGGATGTCATCAGGTCAATAGCTGGGCAGCTCACGCATGTCCGAGCCTTGTGCGTTCCAGCTGCATGATGGTTGAAGGGTCCAGAGCCGCTCTGCACGAGGCTGATATTGTACTGGAGGAGTTATATACTGAAATGCGATGAATCCAGTGAGGAGGATGAAGAGGAAGAGGATGACAGTGAGGTGGATGGCACTGAGGAGGATGCAGATGAGGAGGATGAAGAGGAGCAGGATGGCGAGGACTGAGTATAAACCGGTGAAGATGAGGTCCATGGTGCATCCAGCATAGGCGCTCTTAATAGTACTTGATCCCACTGCCTCCGTCGTATTCTTGAGGTTCGCTGGAGACCAGGGAAACAAGTATTTGCTAATATAGCCCCTGCTGATGTTTTAGATAGTCAATCATTATCTTGATTATTCGATGTTGGGCAAGTCCATGTAGCCTAAGTTGCCTATCCCATGGACTGGAGCATACATCCAGGCGCTAATAGGAACTAGTCCTTGTAGTTAGTTGGATCTATTGTTACAGTGTGCTCCAACTGCATACTAGGGTTCCTCTAGGTTGGCTGGGTACGGTTTGATTACGTGGTCTTTCCAGCAATAGGCGGCAGCCGGAATCCTAGTATTTAGTTGGATGTATTATCACCGTGTGCTCCATCGGCAACCTAGGCTCCAAGAATTGCTCCTAGTTTGGCTTGCTTTGACTCATAGCTTTTCTTTTCCACTACCAGCAGCAGCTTCTAGGCAGCTCCCTTGTCTAGCTCTCCAGCCAGACCTATAGGAACATAGTGCAGCTCTGGAAGCTAACAAAATTATTTGTCCAATACTGTTGTAATCTTGGGGCCTAGCCCAGTGGCTGGCTCAAGCAGCTGCTTAGAGGCTGCTGCTCGTAGCGGAAAAGAAAAGCTATGCTTTGACTGCATATAGTATCTAGTATATGCGCTAGAGACCTCAGTAGTTGGCTGTATATATGGTCACAGTGTGCTATACCATACCTGCCAGTGCATCCTATGGTAGAAGCTATTAGGTCGCAGTGGTATGGTTGATTACACGGTATAATCCAGCACATACAAGCGATAGGAATCCTTGTATTCGGTTGGATCTATTGTCAAAGTGTGCTCCACCTGCAGTCTAGGCTCCGAGGGTTGCTACGAGTTTGGCTTGCTATGACTGCATGGTGTATCCAGCATAGGTGCTAGGAATCCTAGTAGTTGGTTGGCTCTATACTTTTTTTGTTCTCGACGACGCCTCGCCAGTCCATAGCTGCATGGCGACGCATGGTCTGGCTAAACTAATCAGAAATGCCCCCTGAACCCCCAGGCTCCGCGCTCTGTGAGGTTCAGGGGGGCAGCTTGTCGTACTGGGGGCGCACCGAGTCACTCAATTTGTGACGCGTCCTTACAAAAACAGTTGGCTCTATTGTCGAATAGTCTACCTGCATCCTAGGGTTTGCTATAGGGATAGTAGAGGACGAAATGCACTTAGTGATGGAATATATTTTTTACTCTGAGGGGAGGATTTTGTTTTATGCAAATATTAGGAATCAAGCATGATGTCGTTTTCAATGATTCTAATATGAGAATGTTAATGAACCCTGACTCATGCAGACGATGGAAACATCTGGTTGCAAATCTTAATAAATGTTAAATGTGACAAAACACACAAAGTTAAATCATCTGCATAGCACGAAGTCCTGGCCACCGTGGTGTATGATTTGCTGGGGTTCAGTTCACCGGTGCTTGTTTCTTAAACTGCTGTATTTTAGGGATAGGCAATATGATATCATATGATATCATGTCATCATACGATATCATATGATATCATATGATGCCGGCGGTCTGACTTGGTAACTTTGGCCTGGGCCATCATATCATATGATATTGTCAGCGTATACTACTAGAACACGAGTGCCATACAGGCATCTGATCAGATGCCTGTATGGCACTCGTGTTCTAGTAGTATACGGCGGTAAATCATATGATTTTTGTATGATATCATATGATATCATACTAGTCTTTGGTCAACATCATATGATTTGCCGTTCCCTACCTGTATTTCTAGGTTGGGCAAGGAGTGAGGATAGGCTGCGACAAAGCATTCCTTGCTCTCGGTGTTGCCTCCCTCGTTTGTTTGCCATGCTGAGGAGAGGCAGTTGCTGCCCGTCTAGCAAGGTACAATAACAACCTTAGATTATGTTGATGGTAGAGGTGGTGGTGCTGTTGGTAGAGCTGATAGTGGTGGTGGTGGTGGTGGAGTGAGGATAGGCTGCGACAAAGCATTCCTTGCTCTCGTGTTGCCTCCTCTCGTTTGTTTGCCATGCTGAGGGAGAAGGCAGTTGCTGCCCGTCTAGCAAGGTACAATTAACACCTTAGATTATGTTGATGTAGAAGGTGGTGGTGCTGTTGGTAAGAGCTGATAGTGGTGGTGGTGGTGGTGGGAGTGAGGATAGGTTCCTGCGACAAAGCATTCCTTGCTCTCGTGTTGCCTCCTATCTGCCATGCTGAGGGAGAAGGCATCTTGCCTCTACAGGATCAGGCTTGCATAAGCATTCCTGCCTCTCGTGTTTCCTTGCTCCTCTTCGTTTGTTTTTGCCAATGCTGAGGGAGAAGGCAGTTGCTTGCGTCTAGCAAGGTACAATAACAACCTTAGATGATGGTTGACCGCAAGTATGTCGGTTGCTAGAGCTGATAGTGGTGGTGGTGGTGGTGGAGTGAGGATAGGCTGCGACAAAGCATTCCTTGCTCTCGTGTTGCCCTCCTCTCGTTTGTTTGCCATGCTGAGGGAGAAGGCAGTTGCTGCCCGTCTAGCAAGGTAACAATTACACCTTTAGATTATGTTGATGGTAGAGGTGGTGGTTGCTGTTGGTAGAGCTGATAGTGGTGGTGGTGGTGGTGGAGTGAGGATAGGCTGCGACAAAGCATTCCTTGCTCTCGTGTTGCCTCCTCTCGTTTTGTTTGCCATGCTGAGGGAGAAGGCAGTTGCTGCCCGTACTTAGCAAGGTACAATTAACAACCTTAGATATGTTGAAATGTAGAGGTGGTGGTGCTGTTGGTAGAGCTGATAGTGGTGGTGGTTGGTGGTGGAGTGAGGATAGGCTGCCGACAAAGCATTCCTTGCTTCTCGTGTGTGCTCCTCTCGTTTGTTTGCCATGGCTGAGGAGAAGGCAGTTGCCTGCCGTCTTAGCAAGGTACAATTAACAACCTTAGATTATTGTTGGATGGTAAGAGATGGTGGTGGTGCTGGTTGGTAGAGCTGATAGTGGTGGTGGTTGGTGGGTGGAGTGAGATAGGCTGCGACAAAGCATTCCTTGCTCCTCGTGTTTGCCTCCTCTCGTTTGTTTGCCATGCTGAGGGAGAAAGGCAGTTGCTGCCCGTCTAGCAAGGTTACAATTAACAACCTTAGATTATGTTGATGGTAAGGTGGTGGTGCTGTTGGTAGAGCTGATAGTGGTGTGGTGTGGTGGTGGAGTGAGGATAGGCTGCGACAAAGCATTCCTTGCTCTCGTGTTGCCTCCTCTCGTTTGTTTGCCATGCTGAGGGAGAAGGCAGTTGCTGCCCGTCTAGCAAGGTACAATTAACAACCTTAGATTATGTTGATGGTAGAGGTGGTGGTGCTGTTGGTAGAGCTGATAGTGGTGGTGGTGGTGGTGAGTGAGGAGGCTGCGACAAAGCATTCCTTGCTCTCGTGTTGCTCCTCTCGTTGTTTGCCATGCTGAGGAGAAGGCAGTTGCTGCCCGTCTAGCAAGGTAACAATTAACAACCTTAGATTATGTTGATGGTAGAGGTGGTGGTGCTGTTGGTAGAGCTGATAGTGGTGGTGGTGGTGGTGGAGTGAGGATAGGCTGCGACAAAGCATTCCTTGCTCTCGTGTTGCCTCCTCTCGTTTGTTTGCCATGCTGAGGGAGAAGGCAGTTGCTGCCCGTCTAGCAAGGTACAATTAACAACCTTAGATTATGTTGATGGTAGAGGTGGTGGTGCTGTTGGTAGAGCTGATAGTGGTGGTGTGTGAGGGCTGCGACCAAAGGCTTCTCGTGTTGCCTCCTCTCGTGTTTTGCCATGCTGAGGGAGAAGGCAGTTGCTGCTGCCGTCTAGCAAAGGTACAATTAACAACCTTAGATTATGTTGATGGTAGAGGTGGTGTGCTGTTGGTAGAGCTGTTGATAGTGGTGGTGGTGGTGTGGATGTGAGGATAGGCTGCGACAAAGCATTCTTGCTCTCGTGTGCCCTCCTCTCGTTTGTTTGCCATGCTGAGGGAGAAGGCAGTTGCTGCCGTCTAGCAAGGTACAATTAACAACCTTAGATTATGTTGATGGTAGAGGTGTGGTGCTGTTGGTAGAGCTGATGTGGTGGTGGTGGTGGTGGAGTGAGGATAGGCTGCGACAAGCATTCCTTGCTCTCGTGTTGCCTCCTCTCGTTTTGTTTGCCATGCTGAGGGAGAAGGCAGTTGCTGCCGTCTAGCAAGGTACAATTAACAACCTTGGATTAAATGTTGATGGTAGAGGTGGTGGTGCTGTTGGTAGAGCTGATAGTGGTGGTGGTGGTGGTGGAGTGAGGATCGGCTGCGACAGAGCATTCCTTGCTCTCGTGTTTGGCCGTCCTCTCAGTTTGTTTGCCATGCTGAGGGAGAAGGCAGTTGCTTGCCCGTCTAGCAAGGTACAATTAAGCCAACCGTTTTAGTTTGTTGATGGTAGAGGTGTGGTGCTGTTGGTAGAGCTGATAGTGGTGGTGGTGGTGGTGGAGTGAGGATCTCGGCTGCGACAAAGCATTCCTTGCTCTCGTGTTGCCTCCTCTCGTTTGTTTGCCATGCTGAGGGAGAAGGCAGTTTGCTGCCCGTCTAGCAAGGTAATTACAACCTTAGATTATGTTGATTGGAAGGTGGTGGTGCTGTTGGTAGAGCTGATAGTGGTGGTGGTGGTGTGGAGTGAGGATAGGCTGCGACATAAAGCATTCACTTGCTCTCGTGGTGCAGGTACTAGCAACCTTAGATTATGTTGATGGTCCTGTGGTCGTTTGTTTGCCATGCTGAGGGAGAGAAGGCAGTCTAGCAAGGTACAATTGCACCTTAGATTATGTTGATGGTACAGGTGGGGTGCTGTTGGCCATAAAGGCTAGGCTGCGACAAAGCATTCCTGCTCTCGTTGCATGTAAATCTAGCAAGCCGTTGTTGCCATGCGACGGAGAAGGATGTACAATTACCACTTGATTCTGTTGATGGTAGAGTGCAAAGTAGTGGTGGTGTGGTGGTGAGTGAGGATAGGCTGCGACAAGCATTCCTTGCTCTCGTGTTGCCTCCTCTCGTTTGTTTGCCATGCTGAGGGAAAAGGCAGTTGCTGCCCGTCTAGCAAGGTACAATTAACAACCTTAGATTATGTTGATGGTAGAGGTGGTGGTGCTGTTGGTAGAGCTGATAGTGGTGGTGGTGGTGGTGGAGTGAGGATAGGCTGCGACAAAGCATTCCTCGCTCTCGTGTTGCCTCATCTTGTTTGTTTGCCATGCTGAGGGAGGAGACAGTTGCTGCCCGTCTAGCAAGGTGCAGTTAACAAACCATGGTGTTTTGTTGGTGGTCGAGGTGGTGATGCTGTTGGTAGAGCTGATAGTGGTAGTAGTGGTGGTTTATGGTATGGTAGTGGTGGTGGTGTATTGTGGTGATTCTGAAACTTACGACAATTATGAAGTTCCTGGAGGGCCGTGTGTGCTTGTTTGTCTGTGCAAGTATATGTACATGCAGATCATGTATCCTTCTTCCCCATTCCACCCCACCCCACCCACGACCAGCACAACTCACCACCACCACCGCAAGAACACACACCACCACAACCCACCACCTCCACCAAAGCACACCACCACCACACCACCACAAAGACACACCACCACCACCACAACCCACCACCTCCATCAAAGCACACCACCCACCACCACCACCACCACCACCACCACCACTAGACCCCTCCCCACCCCCACCCCACCGCTGTAAATGAAGTTGTGAGGAAGGCCAATGGACATTCCTTGCAACCCCCAATGCTTAATTGCTGCTTACACACCCCACCTAACTGACCAGGGTTTTCTTGTAGGTGCCGTGAAAAGTATAAGTGCTACTTTTATGTACCTTAGTGTTTTGGTGGTGCCACGTTATAGTCTTTTGGGGTTGCCTATTGGGGCTTAAAAAGCTTTTAGTAGCACCCATGAGCTACCAGGAGCTCTATTGTGCCATGTTAAGACTCTAGTTCCTTTACTTACAGAAAACCTGCACACAACCTTGCAGGACTGCCACTCGTCTGTCCAATGCGGCTCCTTTAAGGCGACTGCATGCAGTACGATCCATTAGGGATTTCCCTCGCAAACGGCAAAACCTGACACCGAGGCAGGCGAAGCCATCCGCATGGCAAGCACCTCAGCAGGCCTCTGATGAGTGGCTTCCCTGCAGCTCCCCTGGACATCGAGAGAGAGCTCAATGAATCTGTGTGGGCAAGCCGAGGGAGGGCTCATGAACCTATGCGACCATGCGGAGGAAGAAATCTTGAACCTGTGGGACCATACGGAGGGAGAGCTCATGAATCTATGCGGTCAGGCAGAGGAAGAAATCATGATCCTATGCGGTCAATCTGAAGGCTCTAGCAGCTACCCCCCCGAGGACTTCGGCCAGTTCGTGCTAGAGGGTTACTCTAACAGGGCGACCACCAACGGTTCTGACTACAGCCTATCGTCCGCCGCCACATCAAGCCTAGTCAGCTCGCTAGGGCAAGGTCCCATGGCGATGACTAGGGTCATGGGGGCCTCCTCCTACCCCTACTCTGACTCACCCCTCACCCGCTGAAAGACCACCAGCCCCGGGAGGGCAGCAAGGCTTCCGCCGTGGCCGGAGGGTGAAGTGCCTGAGCATGGCGCCTTCTGCAGCACCGAGCTTGAACACTGCAGGCGTGTCACAGGTATCTGTCCGCCAGGGCAATGCCCTCAGGCTCTGCTCCTGTGCGCCTGATCAGGAGCTCGAAGCTGGCTCCTGCTTCTGTACAATAATGTTTTTTGAAGGTTGATGTCACTGCCCTAGGGTTCAGTTCATCAGCGCCTTTTCGTTTCAGCCCCTCCTGTCATGGTTGGGCAAGTCCCTTCAGCCTTTTTGGCTTACCCCTGGACTGTAACAACACACACTGCTGAAGACAGTGAGCCCGTGTTGCACGTCCTGCACGGGCCGCCAGCAGCTGCAGCTCTCCCCAGCTTCTTTTGCGCATCATTTTCTTCTTCTGTGATTAGTCGCCGCCATTCCATTGCCACTCCCCCGCTGCATGGCGACGCATGGGTCCGACTGAACTAGTCAGAACTGCCCCCCAGGCATCGCTTCAAACTGGGGTTACACTGAGTCGCATCAGAACTGCCCTCCAGGCATTGCATCGACCTGGGGTTGCACTGAGTCGCACACCAAAACAACTATTGACCATTAGGGAATAACATCCCTATACATGTCTTTCAACTGTCTGCAGCCCTTTGATTACATTTTGCACTCAGGAGTGTGTTGCTGTAGTGTTTATGCCACCCCTGTTTACTTTGTCCGCAGACGGTGAGCAGCCTTCCTCTCCTGAGCCATTCATTGAAATATAGCATGGTTGTCCCCACCGGTTCTTTATTGGGCTATGCTCAGCGGCTTCTATGCAGCTCCCTTTCCCTGTCCTTGGGGTCAAAACTGATGCTAGCTAGTGCGTCTGAAAGCCGACATGACAGGCATTCCAATGCAGCTGCAAGGTTTGGGTTTGACCCAGTGGCTGGCTATTGGAGCTGGCCGGAAGCTGCCATGGCATAGCCCCATAGAAGAAACAGTGGTTGCACCTTATGATAGTACACACCAGGGTTGTTCAGGGGACTCAAAGATCTTGCGTCTTGAGAGGCAGCGTCTTAAACAGGGGGACACTGCATCTTGATCAAGGTGACAATACTAGCGTTTTGATCAGGGGGGCACTGCATCTTGAGAAGCAGAGTTTTGAGCATCCCTGGTAAACATTGGAAGGTTATACGCAATGCAACGAGGCGTGAGTTTGAAGGAACTGCGGCCCCGTTCGCTTGCACTGGGGAATGGTATCTGTGGGTTGTGGTTTTGCAGATTCGCTACTGCGCCTGACTGGCTTCGGACTGCCGCACGACAGCACGGAGAAAAAATATTCTCCTCTTTCAAGTCGGTAGGTTGGAGAAAAACCCTGGTGCATACATGAGTACTCCCTCTGGTGAAGACATGACTACCCTGGTGTGTACATGAGTGCCTGGTGCAGTACATGACTGCTCCTTCTGGTGCATACATTACTACCCTAGTGTATACATGAATGCCCTGGTGCATACATGACTGCTACCCTCTGGTGCATACATGACTGCTCTCTCCGGTGGCAGTTCATGACTACCCTAGTGTATACATGACTGCCCTGGTGGCATACATGACTGCTCCTCTGGTGCATACATGACTGCTCTCTCTGGTGCATTCATGAACTACCCTAGTGTATACATGAGTGCCCTGGTGCATACATGAGGACCCTGGTGTATACATGACTACCCTGGTGTATACATGAGTGCCCTGGTGCATACATGAGTCCCTGGTGTATACATGACTACCCTGGTGTATAGCATGAGTGCCCTGGTGCATACTGAGTACCTGGTGTATACATGACTACCCTGGGAGAAGCAGCCCATTCCCTACTACCGGGACAAGACGCCCCCCTTAATACCACGCCCTATCCAAGAGTTATCATGACTACCAGGAATACTTCAGGAGGACCTCAGCTCTGCTACCAATTGTATAGCCTGCGTCCTGCGACGCAACGGACCCTTCCTTCTGGTCAACGAACCCTCCCATATTGCGTCCTGTGACGCAACGGACTCTTCGACGTTGCATCTGTAACGGAGGACACAGCGTCCTACAACAACCCTGCTGACTACCATGGTTTGTACTGCATACATGACTACCCCTTTTTAGCGCAGCAAAGCAGTTTGGGCTTGCGCCCGAGAACAAACCTTGCTTGTATTGTCCTTAGGCACCGGAGCTGCCAGCTTGTACTTTCGTAGTTTTTTCAGCAAGAGGTTGCTGTCCCTACGAGTTATGGTGCAACCTGCAGTAGCTTAGGGAAGGAATATGATATCATGTCCATTATATGGTATCATATGATGCTGGCAGTCTGACTAGGCTGAAGTGACCATTTATAGGCAATATCATGATGATTGCAATTTGTATTATATCTTCGTCTTTGGTTAACATTATATGATATACCGGTCCCTGAGCATGGTGCAACGACAGTTTCAGCAATGATGTGGTAGTTAAGGGTTCAGTACTCAAATTAGATTTTTTTTCAAAGTTATGAAAGGAATTTCACCCCAGGAGGTTGGTTCTCCTTATCGAAACAAACCAGAGGGATTCAGTTCGGAATGGTGTTGCCACTCTACAAAAAGAGTAAGCACACTTTGGGTCGGTGGGAGATAACAGCCCACGACACAAATGAACGAGCACCAGGTGATGATGAATGAGATGATGATGATTCCTGGTGCCCCAACTGGACCCAAATGTGCCTGTATGATACCCATGTAGCTGCTTTTTTCCTGAGTACTATGCGCCTGCAGTCGATTAAAATGTATGTATTTTGTATGTATGTATTTATTTATTTATTTATGCAGTCAGGGGAGGTAGCTGCTCGTTGCAGCTTGACTTGTCTATGTTTGCATGCCTGACATGTGTGAGATCAAAGTGATGTATTCGTATTTTTATAGCATCGCAGGGGTGGCCCCAATGTTTGTTTAGGGTTCAGGGTTATGGGTTTAATGGTAATGGTATTTTTTACATAATCCAGGGGTGGCCCAGAATGTTTTATATCACTCGATGTGAAAGTGAAGGTGGAGAGTGGTGTCGTGCTGCACACGACAGAACTCACCTCTTAGCTTTTCTTTCCGAAACCAGCGCAGCAAGCTTCTAAGCAGCTCCTTGAGGCCAAGCCACACTGGGTCTGAAAGCCGCGCAAGATTCCAACAGTATTGGAACAGAATGATTCGTCGCTCCAGATGCACTATGTAGCCCTATAGGACTTGGCTGAGAAGGCAACGCCAGGGGGAGCTGCCTAGAAAGCGGGGCTGCTAGTGGAGCGGAAGAGAGAAAGCTACAGGACTCCCTCTCCTCATAACCTGGGCTAAAACTTAGTTGTGAACATTCCCCGTGGCACTGCAGTGTTTGTATTTCCCACCATCGAGTATTTGTGAACAGCACATATGCCATTTATCAAGTGTGCGCCAGTAGGTAATTTATTTTTGGCTACCCATGTTACTCCATCTGAAGAAAGTTTGGGGCAGTCCTGAAAAAGGCTGTCAGAAGATGTAATCGAATTAAAACAAAGCGCCAAGATTAATTATTGATATGATTGATTCACGAGTCCTATCATGTATGCCTGCGCAGGTTCCCAAGAGCTGGAACCCCCATATGAGTCCTTATATTCGCTACGTAAATGCCGCCGCATGGCCCGAAACGTACGTTTATAATTTATATATCGCATGCTGCTTGAAACTTGAAATTGGTTACATATCTCAGCACAATTTTGGGCCTGCTCGCCGTCTAGCCAGTAAAAACAGTTACTGTATTAGCCCAGGAAAATGTTAAACTCGAACTAAACACTTTTTCCTTTCATTTTTTCTTTTTTCGTTCTTTATGTTTTTTAAAATTTTATCATGCACTCTTCTTCCTGAACCGAGCATAGAAAGTGTATAAACATCATTTTCATACTCCTATCCATGCTACACAGAGCAAGCTTGAACTTAACTTGTAACAAAGCAAAACTGATTCCCCAGCCCAGCACTGTTATTTTATGTCACGGCAGCTAGCTAGCTATCTGACCTTGACCTTGATAGCCCACTCACCAGCTGAAGTTGAAGTTATAAGGACTGACTCACCAGCTGAAGTTGAGGACTGGGTCATGTCTTGGACTTCTCTGTTTGGCTTCTCTAAAAATGTGAATAATGCAATGAAATAGATTTTCTAGGGATGTCAATGTCTGACGCGGTTTCAAGATTATCCAGTACGAACTAAGCTATAGTACTCACTTTTTCTACCTGGAATGGATCTTGCGTATTATTCTTATTTTTTATTCCTTTCTGTCAGCGGTCGGGCCAAGTCCATTTAAACTATTTGCCTACCTGGACTGTAACATACACACACATATTGCTTAACATGAACACATTTTTGGACCTGTTACAGTGCAACTGCAGAAAGAGAACATGCCGCTGTTTCTCTGGATATGCCTGCTACTAATTGTTAATGCTAAATGCAGTCAGTTTATCTGTTTTTATGGATAGCATATTGGCTGATCCTACGGCTTTGTAGGCTACACAGGAGGACAAGACTGTAACAAACAATTAAACCGCGATTTTGTTTTTAATTAATGAAACCTAGTTCCCTTTCTATGAAATTATGCCATGTGGAATTGTGGAATTGAGGTTATCGAATCACCATAGGTCAGGTCTCGTCATATTTTGACTCGCCGGAGCACGTTTTTTTTAAACATGGGGCCCTGATCACGGATTTCGAACCAGGGGGGCCTGATCAACCCTGACAGCGCCTGAAACCCTCACTGCCCTGTAGTACGTCCTCAGGGATACATAGGGGGTTAGGAAACTCGCCCGTTGTATGTTGATTCATCAGTAACACGAAGCCGGCCATTCCCTAAATAGCGTTTATCATCCTGTATATATCTCTGGACGGGCAGTGTGCCACGATCCTGTCTCGTTCGGCATTGCATTGTTTTTTGCTGGTTTTCTGTAACGATCTCTTGCTTGCTTCAGCAAAAAAAACGAGCTGCTACTTCTCATCCCCATCCTTGAGCCAAAACCTCAAATCATCAGCGAGTGAGATCTGAGCGAGGCTATCTTTTTATTCCCACAGTCAACCTTGGGAGAAGATCCGAGTTGGGGTTAGAGGTTGCAACCATAACTTTTGAGGCTGCATCCGACTCCGGGACAGGAGAGACGGCTGCTTGACCGTAAGGACTCCGGAGAGAGTCGTGCATATTGGGACCTAGGAGCATCGCTGTTGCTTATCAATAGCCCACACACATATGTGCCTGGCTACGCTTCACCCTTAATAATTCAACTTGATCCAGACAAACAAAATAAGCTATTTACGAACTGTGTGCCTAAGTGGGAAACGATGCGTTTTTCAATGCAAGCGATTTTATTCCATCAAGGCCATTTTGAAGAACAGGAATGGACTGATGCAATTTGTCTCATACATCGTGATCATCTTTGAATGTTAAACCATTTTCTCGATTGTGCGTGTCATCCTTGCTCAAGGGTCCAAACGATCTTCCCGTATCGTACAAGTTATAATAGCAGGAGTGGCCTTGCTATGCTACTATCGTTATCGTTCAAAGATTGTACAGAATAAATCGAGTAGAGCAGCTGGTGTGCTTAAAATCTGAAGTGTCTGACTTGACGAGCAATCGCAGGTGCTTCAAATTGAGGTTGAACACACTACGAATAATCGTGGATCGTTCTAGATTGAGATATTTTACTCAGTATTTTGAATTTATTGGTTGGCAGTAGGGTCATTGCAATTGTTTTGCCTGTTTGTTCCAAACCCTTCACTTCCCGCAGTAAACGAAGGAGAGATGACTGTATATCGAGCGGCAAGATGACTTGGCCAGGCTCGCAAACTATTTGTCCACGCCTATAGTGTGTATTTTTACATTCCAGGGTGGCCAATAGGCCTTACGGGACCTTGCCAAACTTAAAAACAGGACAGGCAGTTAAAAAGCAGCACTAGTGAATTAACCCCACAAATCGCAATTCTATAGTAGACAGGGGCTAACTTCAAGGTTACATTCAGCATTCACCCTCAACACATTGCTCGAACGACAAGCATGCCCTCACTATTACAAGCATCCCTCACATTCCATGTAATGGCGCATCTTTCTAACACTCCTACACCCCACAGCACTACCACCACAACCACCTAATACAGTAAACACACACACACCACACATAGTGCACTAGCCTCCCCATGATGAAGGACCAATGCACGTACAGTAACCACAGCATGTGGCATCAGTCATGCATCCCACACTTATATTATATTTTCGCTATGCACATGTGGGTGTGAACTGGGGCGTTTGGTGTGGCTTGGTAATATACCTTGTGTAAGAGTTGAACACGTAACGCAAGGATGGAGCTGGCATAACATGAAAGGGTTGTCACGCAGGTCTGTGACTGACTGCTACCCCCGACCACCTGGCCAACACAAGCCTATCAATCAGTATGCGCCTTGTGCAGGTTCCATCCAGAGCCGGGCAGTGGAGTGAGCTCGAGTTCTTACGCTGTATAAAAAAAACTAAGACATACCTGATATCTCACGGTGGTGGCCTCGCCTGTCCTCACTACAGAGAGAGTTTTTCACTCCTCAATAAAACATGCAAGCGATCTAAGGAGATGCTGCATCACAAAACAAACATATCAGATACCAGCTGGACCAAGTTTCAACTTTTCACTGCTAGAACAACTGACAACGTTCTTTCATAGGTACTGATCTCGTGATCCACGCAGTCCTGGTGATATTAGCATTGGCATCAGGTAACATGGGCATGTCCAACAACCATTATTTTTCTGTGGCATTTAATAATTACATACATTACATCACCATTACATTAACATCACATCACATCACCATCACAATCAACATTTACACTTGCGAGTTTTGTACTAAATGCTACCAGCTTGTAATGAATGGCTTACAATCACATTGCAGGTTGTTATTGTGCTGCGCGTTCTTTCTCTCTGCTTGTGTTTGCTTATATCGTGCTCTGGTGCTGGTAGTGAATTTAAATGCGGCCTTCAAAAGCAGCTTGCATCACACCTGACAGCCTACTGTGCGGCGAATAATGGACTCACGAATTGTCACTGCAATTGTATAATAGTTGTGTTGTGGGTACTTCTAAGTTAAGTTTGTTTGCCCTATACGCAAACATTGAGTGACACCAGGGACAACGCAATGAAAACAAAACAACAACAACAATGACTACACGATTGACGGATGACAACAGCACCAAATGTGGGTTATTCTGCATTGCCTGCAGGTTGAGAACCGCTTCACCCTTGAATGCCTCGACACTCTATGAAACTTCAGGCGAGGGGCAAGTCGTCCACCTCCAATTCACCCCTAACAAACCCCCGCAAGAGGATCTACAGTTGCATGATTCGTAACACCATGTTCCAAGAAGCATGCCAGCCTGTCCTGCAGGCTGACGCTAGTTTTACGCTAGTCTTACACGAGTGCTGTCTAGATGGACGGCTGCTCTTCCTCGCCTGGGCTGACTGCCATTCAACTAACTAACTTATGAAGCTTTCATTGCCCAAAGATCACGAGTATTGAAGCAAACGGAAGAGCAATAACGAATGGTTTGACGCAGGTGAGGTGAAGAGGAAGAATAAGTGGACAGGCAATATGCAGTATATACATAGAAGTTTACTCGCAACTGCTTGAAACTAATTGCACACCCGTCTACTTTGTCTGTACTACATAAAGTCATGTCTTTGTACACGTTATGATGGTGAGGTTTTGAATACACGTATGATGCACGTTTATTGATGCTGATTGATAACACGTTATGAATGCTGATGTGTTGAATACAGCGTTTTTTTTTTTTTTTAGTTGTGAAAGATTTTCACCCCAGGAGGTGGGTCTTCCCGACACAAACGCAGCGAC
>JAJSRW010002020.1:0-24121 GCA_022414725.1 Microglena sp. YARC | reverse complement strand
GGAGAGGATTCGGAGGTTGACAGTTGGTGGAATCATGTAGAGAGCAGGATTGGTGTGGGAGATGGAGGGAGGAGTGGGAATTGGTGAAGGTGGAGGAGGGGGGAAGGTGCCGGCGGAGGAGGAAGGAGGTGGTGGAGAGGAAGGAGAGGATGGTTCATGTAGGCCGTCTTGAAAGATTCTGAACGTTGGGTCCATTTGGGGCTCTTTCCTGCCGAGCATAAGTGGTGAACCATGACCGTTAGGGCTTTTTTGAAGGGTACCATTGGGTTTCAATCTGGGGGGTTTTGTCCATGGTTCTGGGTTGGATCAACTATTTGGCTGGGATGGAAACATCTGGTGGGTATACACTTCCCCTTTTTGCATTTGTTTGTGGCCATTGTCGGGAAGGGCTTGGTTAAGGACCGGGGCAGGCCTTCCATCGTCTTTCTCGGTAGGGAGGCATAGGGTAGCCTGAACCAGTCCATCCGAAGAAAGAGTAAGATGTTCATCCGTGTCCTTCATCATTGCTGGGATGCGCATGAGGTGCATTGGTTAAAAAATGCCATTATGTGGGATTATAGGGCATGGGGTCATTGTTTCAAGGGGGTATAATAAATGAATATCTCAGGGTTCAGTAAACTCGCTAGGCCATTCTTTTTGGCTGAACACTGCCGTGCCTTATGTGGAGCAGCTTGAGCGGTTGGGGAATAGCTGGGTTAAAAGAAGAATAGGGGCTTGGGGGGAAAAGGGGTGTGATTCTGAATGAGGAAGTATTTGGTTATAACGGTCAGGTGGTGGATAGAAGTCGATTGAGGCACCATTCTTGGTAGGTTTGTCGAGGGAAATAGAAACAAAATTCATTATGCTTTGAGGGATTGCTTGTGGTCGTATCTGGGTCAAGAAGTGGTTGAACATTGTTGTGGTCTTCTCTATATTATTCTGTGGGTGAATGCTGCAGAGTGGGGGTGGTTTCTCTCTTAATGACTAGTGTGTGGGAGTCATGAGAGCAAGCAGGAGTGGGGCTATGCTTCAATCCTCAGGGGAGATCATTACTGCACCGTTCTCACTAGTGGAATGCCCTGTCTACGCTGTTTGATTGTCCGACCTACCTGGGTGGTACCCGAGTGGAAAGTAAGATATGCTGAAGCAAAGGGATAATTGACACCGGGTAAGACATCATATCTTGTCTATGTGTTGAAATCCATCTGTACTCCACACTGTTCAGAGGTAGGAAACACCCCACTCTTGCAGAACACCCAGCAGTAGTGGAAGACTAACAAGACCATGCTCCATCCGTCTCATCATGTTACTCCCCTATCTTCAGAGGTAAGGAAACACCCACTCTGGCAGAACACCCACGTAGTGGAGGCAACAAGACGATGCTCCCTCCTGGCTGCATGTACTCCACACCTGTTCTGAGATAGGACAACACCCCCACTCTGCAGACACCGGACAGTAGTAGAGACAAACAAGACCATGCTCCCCACTCCTGCTGCTCATATTTGTTTCCAATGTTCGCTCAGAGTGGGGGTGTTTCCTATTCTGAGACGTGGGAGTACATGATGAGGGGCAGCAGAGTGGGAGCTGGTCCTTGTTTGGTCTTCCATGCTGTGGGGTGATTGGCAAGAGTGGGGGGTGTTTATACTCTGAGACAGTTGGAGTAAATGATGAAGCAGGAGGAGTGGGAGCTGTCTTGTTGGTCTCCACTACTGTGGGGTGGTTCTGCATAGTGGAGGTTTTTCCTACCTCTTAGACAGTGTGAGTATAAGAATTGGATCAACAGGATTAGACAAAGATATGGATGTCTACCGTCAATTATCCCTTTTGCTTAACATACGCGTCCTCCCCCGGGTTACACTAGGTAGGTGGGCATTGGTGACAGGAAGGTATACTAGTTGGTGAATAGAGTTGTTCTTCCCCTGAGGTTGAGCAATGCCGGCGGCATCTTGGCTGCTCACATGTATCACACTGTCTGAGAGGTAGGAAACCACTCTGCAGAAACACATAGTGGAGATCAACAAGACATGCTCCCACTCTGCTGCTCATCATGTACTCCACACTGTATCAGAGGTAGGAAAACCACCACTCTGCAGAAACAGGCCGCACAGTAGTGAGACACAAGAAATGCTCCACTCTGTGTCATCGTGTTATCAACTGCTATGTGGGGGTGTTTCATATCTCTGAGAAGTGTGGAGTAATGATGAGCAGCAGGAGTGGAGCATGTTTGTTTGGTCTCCCACTACTGTGGGTGATTGCAAGTGGAGTTTTTCCTACTCTGAGAAGTGTGGAGTAGAGATTGATCAACAGGATAGGACAGGATATGGATGTTTACCATGTAATTCATCTTTGCTTCAACATATTCTTCTTTCCACGGGTACACTAGGTAGGTGGGGCATGCTTGGATGAACAGGAGGCATACTGTTGGGGGGCCGGGCGTTGACAATATATGTTCCTAAGGTTGAGCATGCCTTCCCTCCTGTGCTGCATAATGTACTCCACACTGTCTGCAGAGGTATGGAAACAAGCCAGACTCTGCAGAAAAGCAAAAAGTTAAAGAACCAACAAGACTGCTCACTTAGCTTGTCATCATTACTCACACTGTTCAGAGTGGGGGTTGTTTTATCTCTAAGACAGTGTTGAGTAACGATGATAGCAGGATGGGGCATGGTCTTGTTGGTCTCCATACTGTGGGTGGTTTTGGCAGAGTGGGGGGTTTCCTACTCTGAGACAGTGTGGAGTACATGATGAGCAGCAGGAGTGGGAGCATAGGTCTTGTTGTCTCCCACATCTGTGGGTGTTCTGCCAAAGTGGGGGTTTTTTCTACTTTAGACAGTGTGGAGTACATGATGAGGGGCTGCAGGAGTGGGAGCATGGTCTTGTGGTTCCACGTACTGTGTGTGTTCTGGCAGACGTGGGGTTTTTTTCTACTGAGACAGTGTGGAGTAAGAAGGATAATCAGGATAGGACAAGATATGGATGTCTTTCCCCTTGCAATTTGCATCCTTTGCTTCAGCATATTTTTCATCGAGGTACCCCTAGGTAGTGGCATCTGGTGAAAGGAGGTATCACTGTTGGGGTGCAAATAGATGTCTTCCCTGAGGTTGAGCAAGGTGGGTGTCATAGGGTTGTCATGACGATCCAGAATTCCTGCTGTGAGGAGGGATGCAGTCGCAGTAGGCTGATGGCTGGAAAGGATCTGGTTGAACGGGAGGTGGAACTGTTTCTCTTGAGCGGCTTCCCGGATGTGTGAAGAAATTTGGGGTTTTCCCCCCCTGAGTTTCCTCTGCTCTGCGCTTTCTAGAGCTGAGCGAGGAGCTTGCGTCATCCAAGGGGCAAGATCAGGGGGATCGCTAGGCAACTTTTGGGGTCGGGTGCTGAGTCTCAAAATGGCGGTGGTGTGGATTGAGTGGCGGGAGAAGTTCAGTGATTTGAGAGTGAAGAGGTGGGTTGATGCGGGATAGAAGGAATAATAGCTTGAATCCGCGATCCATACTTCGTGGAGGTAATGCAAGGCAGATGCAGCATTGGTGCGACCGAAGGATTGCATCAAGAGATGCATGGCTGAGTTGAATGTTTGGTCATAGCAAGAAAAGTTGCTAACGCAGTGATCCTGTGTCGCGGGAAGAAGGGTAATGCATGCATTTATCGGTCTGAGGAGGAATGGTGTTGCTGTCTCATGGGCATGGAATCCTGCATATGATGTTGTCCAGCATAGGGCTGGTCATAGTTTCTGTACAGGATGCGAAGGTTTTCAAGGTTCTTACCGTGATCTGAGCATGGCGATATTCATCTGGGGATATGAGGGCCAAAGATTGGGAGAAAAAATTGTAGAGTAAGGCGTAGTAGATTTGAGTTGTGGGATGGTATTCAAAATTGGGAGTATTGTGTTGTGAGAGAGGGTTTGAGAGGGGCGAAGTTGGCAAGCTAAGAAAGTGAGAGAGAGTGAGGGGGGGGGGGGGGGGGGGGGGGGGGGGGGGGGGGGGGGGGGGGGGGGGGGGGCGCAGTGGTTTTGGGGTCTTTTGGTTTGGTCTGGCGACGTTGTGTACTGCAGCTTCTATGCTGCATGGAGCGTATCAGATCCGGATGCAGATGATGGTTGTTGCACAAAAAGGTTTGTTCCCGACGGGGAGGTTTAATGTCCAGGTTGGACAGAGGGCTTACTCAATCTTTCAAATGTTGAGTTCGCACGACAACAGTCGAAATGTCTTTTGCTTGCGGAATCCGTTAAGCGAAAGGCCAATCTAGAGCGAAGGACCGTAACTTTTGATTCGAAGCTATGTGCAGAGCAAAGTGGACGAGGTGGAAGTTCGAGAAGGGATAGATTTTGCAAGTTAGATAAGCATTCCATGATGCGCTAGAGAGGAAAGTACTGAGAATGGGGGTTAACAATAAAGGTAGGCCATAGAAGTCGTGATAGCTGGCCAGCGGCACATTGCAAGTAATAGTGTATAGGGGGAGGTCTATGCACTCCTAAGTTCACTCTAGGTTGAACGGGAAGACAGGTGAATAAAAAATTGTGATACCTTATCCTGGGTAATATGTGCACCTTATTGTGTTTTTTTGGGCAGAATTTTTTTAAATGAATAAATAATAGTAAATGCCTATTACGAGGCATTGAGGGAAGCCGGGGTGGCTTAACTGGGGCAAACACTGTGTCAGTTTCTTCTCCTTTTACCATGATTGGTTCAGCTAGGAGTGCAAGGAAAAATCATTTGGGACTTCTTTGGTCTGGTAATATGTGCAACGTTTTGAGTTTCTGTGTATTTTGTTTTATTTATTGGGGTCAGCGTAGAAGTGCCAAGGGAAAATGTGTGAACTCCTTTTCCGCCTATAGTTTTCCCATTTGCCATTCTTTCTCCGCCATTTTTTCTTTTCTTCATTCTTTTGGATAGCTAGGAGAGTGGCCAAGGGGATGTGTGAGCGGCGTACTAGTTTTCTGTCACCTTTTATATATTTTATTTTGCTGTTCCCTGTTTTTTTGTCGTTATTTTTGGGCCAGCAAGAAGTAGAAGGGAATATGAGACTCCCTTGTCCCTGGTAATATGTGGGCACAGTAGGTAATATGTGACACAACCAGACCCGCAGGCTGAGCTGGGACCGCTAGCACTGCAGAGATTGAAATTGAATGATTTTGACAAGCCTTAAGTCTCTGTGCATTTTTTTTATTTTCTGTTTTGTTATTTTTCTTCTGTTTTTTCTTCATTATATTAAAGTCAATAAGGGAAGTTCCAGGGAAGTGTGCACACCTATTTTTTCTGTGTCATTGCTTTTTTCTTGGTATTACTTTATTTTATGGTTTTTCCATATATTTGGGGTCAGCGAGGAGTAGGGTTAATTCAAAGCGCGCGCTTTTGCGCTTTTGAGCGTGCTTTTGACCCTCTGCCGCTTTAGCGAGTTTTTGCAACCCTGTGGCAGCAAGCATTGTTTGCGTTTTTGCACTACAAAGCGAGGTTTTTTTGGTTTCAAGTGCTAAAGCGCCTTCCAATTTGGACATTTGAAGTACCTGGGGAGGATATGCGGAGACAAGTTTATGCAGCGTGCCTGCGACGCAAAATTGGCGGAGAGTGATTGCGAGCCTATGCGACAGGTGGGAACGGATGCGATTAGTTAGAGGCGTTGGCTGATGTGTCGGGCTTCTCATCGGTCAATGATGGATGGATGATGATTGGTCGGACAGAAAATGTGGTACACTGGGGGCTCCCCGCCCAGAAGGGGGGCCGTCAAAAATATGTATCTTAAGGTTTATGGTCATTTTTGTATTTCATATATTGGGTCAGCTAGAAACGCCAGGGAATGTGTGACTCCTTAGTCCCCTATAGTTTTTCTGTGCCCTTTGTTTTTCTCTTTTTTTTCTCCTTTTTTTTTTGGGTCAGGACGTAGCTGCCAGGAAATGTGTGATCCCTTGTCCTGGTAATATGTGCGCCCAATAGTTCTCTGTGCCATTTTTTCTTTTGCTGTTTTTTTGCTTTTCTTCTGTTTTTTTTTCCATTATATGATAGTCCGAGGAGTTCCCAGGGGAATGTGCACCATATTTATGTGTCGGTTGTTTTATTTATTTATTTCTTATGTTTTGTGTCATTATATTGGTTCAGCGGGGTGCAAAGGGCGATGTGCACCCTGTAATTTTCTGTGACATTCTCCTTTTTTTTTCTTCTGTTTTTGTGCATTATTTGCGGGACCTATTTTGGAGTGCCAAACAAATTGTGCTTCTCCTTGTCCTGGTAATATGTGTATCATATAGGTTTTTCTGTTATTTTCCATTTTTTTATTGTTGTACCCCCATCACACCACACCACCACATCAAACCACTACTACCACCCCACCAACCACTACTACTCACAACAACCACACACTAGACTTCTCTTGCTTATGTGCTTGCAGATTGTAGGAATGACAGACTCCTAACAGCGCGAGACTCATTCCGAAAATCTGAAGATGACCTTAAACAAGTTTGCATATGACTGTCGGAGTGTGCTGGGGAGCGGAACCCGCTTTCAAAAAAAAAAAAACTTCTAAGCCTCTGGCTCATGGCTTGCAGAATTGTAGGAATGACAGACTCCTAACAGGCGAGACTCGTTCCGAAAATCTGAAGATGACTGAAGCAGTTCGAAAAACGACTGTCGGAGTGTGCTGGTGAGCGTAATCCGCCAAAAACACTTGAGGAAGAGAGGTGCGGCTGCTGGTGCTGGGTCTGGGGTTTGACAGCCCTCACGTGCTTTGTAAGTTGTGGTGGGGGTGTGTGGGTGAGGATGTGGAATTGGTGTGGGGTGGGTGTGGGTGAGGTAGCGGAAGACCGTGGTAGGAAGAGAGGGTGGCAAACTGCTGGTGCTGAGTCTGGGTTTGACAGCCCTCATGTGCTTTGTAAGTTTGTGGTGGGGTGGTGTGGGTGAGGATGTGGAATGGTTAGTGGTGGGGTGGTAGTTGGGGTGAGTAGAGAAAGGTTGGTAGAAGAAAGGTGGCAAACCTGCTGGTGCTGAGTCTGGGTTTGACAGCCCCCTCACCTTTGTAAGTTGTGGTGGGTGTGTGGGGTGGGGATGTGGAATGGTGTGGGGTGGTGTGGGGTGAGGTAGCGGAAGATTTCGTTGGTAGGAAGAGAGGTGGGCAAACCTGCTGGGTGCTGAGTCTGGGTTTGACAGCCCCTCACGTGCTTTGTAAGTTGTGGTGGGGGGTGTGGGGGTGAGGATGTGATGGTGTGGCGTGGTGTGGGGTGAGGTAGCAGAAGACCGTTGGTAGGAAGAGAGGTGGCAAACCTGCTGGTGCTGAGGTCTGGGTTTGACAGCCCTCACGTGCTTTGTAAAGCTTGTGGTGGGGGGGTGTGGGTGGGGATGTGGAATGTGTGGGGTGGTGTGGGGTGAGGTAGCGGAAGACCGTTGGTAGGAAGAGAGGTGACAAACCTGCTGGTGCTGAGTCTGGGTTTGACAGCCCCCTCATGTGCTTTGTAAGTTGTGGGGTGGGGGGGCGGTGTGTGGGGGTGGGTGGTTGGGGAGCGGAATCCACGCAATGGCGAGCGGAAGCTTGTTGGTAGGAAGAGAGGTGTCAAATTGTGTATGGTGGTTTGGTGTGATGTAGGGTGGTGTGGTGTGGGTGTGGTGGGGTTGGGTGGTTGCATTGGGTGGGGGCGATTGGGGAGCGGAATCCACCAAATGGCGAGAGGAAGCTTGTTTGTAGGAAGAGAGAGGTAGCGAACCTGCTAGGACTGGATTTGACAGCCCCCTCACTTGCTTCGGAAGTTGTGGGGGCGGGGGGCAGGGTGGGGTGGGGAGGGTGCAGGGAAGAGGAATATGTTTGGTAGGAATAGAGGCAGAAGACCTGCTCGTGCTAGGACTGGCTGTGACTGCCCCCTCACATGCTTTGTAAGTTGTTGTATGTTTAACAAAGATTAGCTTTTGTAGGTAAGGTTGTGTTGGTCGGAGCTGGTGTAGGGTGGTGCAGTTTGGTAAGGTGGTGCTGGGTCTGGCTTTGGTGGGGTGGGGTGGTGCTGGGTCTGGCTTGGGTGGGGTGGGGTGGTGCTGGTCTGGCTTTGGACGGTGGGGTGGTGGGCTGGGTCTGGATTTGGGGTGGGTGGGGTGGTGCTGGGTCTGGCTTTGGGTGGGGTGGCTGTGGGGTGGGTCTGGCTTTGGGGTGGGGTGGGGTGGTGCTGGGTCTGGCTTTGGGGTGGGGTGGGGGTGGTGCTGGGTCTGGCTTTTGGGGTGGGGTGAGGTGGTGCTGGGTCTGGCTTTGGGGTGGGGTGGTGCTGGGTCTGGCTTGGGGTGGGGTGGGGTGGTGCTGGGTCTGGCTTTGACAGCCCCCTCACATGCTTTGTAAGTTGTGGGGGGGGGGGCGGTGTGGTGGTGTGGTTGGGGAGCGTAAATCCACCAAATGGGGGCGGTGTGGGGGTGGGGTGGTTTGGGGAGCGGTATCCACCAAGTGGTGAGCGTGTGGGAATGGGTGGTTGGGGAGCGGTATTCCACCAACTGGTGAGCGGTGTGGGGTGGGGTGGTTGGGGAGCGGTATCCACCAAGTGGTGAGCAGTGTGGGGTGGGGTGGTTGGGGAGCTGGGTTCCACCAAGTGGTGAGCGGTGAGGGGTGGGGTGGTTGGGGAGCGGTATCCACCAAGTGGTGAGCGTGTGGAGGTGGGGTGGTTGGGGAGCGGTATCCACACCAACTGGTGAGCGGTGTGGGGTGGGGTGGTTGGGGAGCGGTATCCCACCAGTGGTGAGAACGGTGTGGGGTGGGGTTGGTTGGGGAGCGGTATCCACCAAGTGGTGAGCGGTGTGGGGTGGGGTGGTTGGGGAGCAGTATCCACCAAGTGGTGAGCGGTGTGGGGTGGGGTGGTTGGGAAGCGGTATCCACCAAACTGGTGAGCAGTGTGGGGTGGTGGTGGTTGGGGGAGCGTATCCACCAACTGGTGAGCGGTGTGGGGTGGGGTGTTGGGGTCGGTATCCACCAAGTGGTGAGCGGTGTGGGGTGGGGTGGTTCGGTATCCACCAAGTGCTGTGAGCGGTGTGGGTGGGGTGGTTGGGGAGCGGTATCCACCAAGTGGTGAGTGATTTGAAGCTTGGTAGGAAGAGAGGTGGCGAACCTGCTTGCTGCTGGGTATGGATTTTGACAGCCCCTTACGTCTTTGTAGTTGGGGGGCGGGTGACGGGGGGCGGAGGGGTTTGTGGTGGGGGCGGGGTGGTATGGTGTGTGTGGGTGGGGCTGGGTCTGGCTTTGGTGGTGGGGTGAGTGAGGTGGTATGTGTGTGGTGAGGCTGGATGGGGTGGGGTGGGGTGGGGTGGGGCTGTGGCTGGCTTTGGGGTGGGGTGGGGTGGGGTGGTATGGCGTGTGGTGAGGCGGGGTGGGGTGGGGTGGGGTGGGGCTGGGGCTGGCTTTGGGGTGGGGTGGGGTGGGGTGGTATGGTGTGTTTGTGGGTGGGTGGGGTGGGGCTGGGGCTGGCTTTGGGTGGGGTGGGGTGGTATGGTGTGTTTGTGGGGTGGGTGGGGTGGGGGGTGGTATGGTGTGTTGTGGGGTGGGTGGGGTGGGGCTGGGCTGGCTTTGGGTGGGGCTGGGGCTTGCTTTGGGGTGGGGGGGGTGGTATGGTGTGTTGTGGGGCGGGTGGGGTGGGGTGGTGTGGGTGGTATGGTGTGTTGTGGGGCGTGGGGTGGGGTGGGGTGGTATACTGTGTTGTGGGGGTGGGCGTGGGGTGGGTGGGGTGTATGTGTGTTGTGGGGCGGGTGGGGGTGGGGTGGGGTGGAGGCTGGGTCTAGCTTTGACAGCTTCCTCACATGCTTTGGAAGTTGGGATGTGTTAAGTGTGTATGATGGTGTGTAGGGTTTTGTGGGGTGGGGTGGGGTGGGGAGAGATGGAGTGCAGGTGCCTTGTTTACCGAGCTCCTAGTCATGGGCCGTGGGTGCTACCCCACCCCCACCCCCCCACACCTCAACCCCCCACCCCAACCAAAACCCCCCCCACCCCACCCCAACCCACCACTTTAACCCAACCAACCCAACCCAACCCAACCCAACCAACCCAACCCAACCAACCCAACCCCCACACGCACCCCACCCCACCACCACACCACCACCACCACCACCACCACCACCACCACCACCACCACCACCACCACCACCACCCCATCCCCCCCCACCACCACACACTACACACACACTCCCCCCACCCCCACCCCACCACCACCACACACACGGACTCCCCCCCCCTCCCACAGCGCCACACACCACCACCACCACACCACAAACACCCCCCCCACCCCCACCCCCACCCATCATACAGGTGTGTACGCCTTGCTACTGAGCCCCCGAGGTGGTCATGAGCCGTAGGGGGTACACCTCCTCCCTCCCCCCCCCACCCCCACACCGCCACCACCACCACAAACACTACCCCCCACACCCACCCCACCCACCCACCATGCTGCAGGTGTGTACGCCTTGCTACTGAGCCCCCGAGGTGGTCATGAGCCGCGGGCGGTACACACCTCCTCCCTCCCCCCCCACCCCCACAGCGCCACCACCACCACCACCACCACCACAAACACTACCCACCCACACCCACCCACCCACCCACCATGCTGCAGGTGTGTACGCCTTGCTACCGAGCCCCCCGAGGTGGTCATGAGCCGCGGGGGTACACCTCCTCCCTCCCCCCCCACCCCCACAGCGCCACCACCACCACCACCACCACCATAAACGCTACCCCCCCCACACCCACCCATCCACACACCATTCTGCAGGTGTGTACACCTTGCTACCGAGCCCCCCGAGGTGGTCATGAGCCGTGGGGAGTACACCTCCTCCCTCCCCCCCCCACCCCCACACCGCCCCCCACCCCCCACACCCACCCACCCACACCCACCCACACACACACCATGCTGCAGGTGTGTACGCCTTGCTACCGAGCCCCCGAGGTGGTCATGAGCCGTGGGGGTATAACTCCTCCCTCCCCCCCCACCCCCCACACCGCCACCACCACCATAAACGCTACCCCCCCACACCCACACACCCACACACCATGCTGCAGGTGTGTACGCCTTGCTACCGAGCCCCTGAGGTTGTCATGAGCCGCGGAGGCTACTCCTCCTCCCTTGATACTTGGAGTGTGGGCTGCATCATGGGGGAGCTACTACAACGTGTGGCTTGGTTGGGACAGGCCAGCACACCACACCTGCAGGTATGGATTGGTTTTGAAATGCATTTTTCTTTTTTACTATGTTAACATATTTGGAGACTGGAGATTTTATTTTTGTTTGTTTTACCATTTTATCATATTTTTAGTTTGGGAATTTTATTTTCTGAAGGTCTGTTTTTTATTTTTGCAGGTCTATTTTTTATTTTTGTATTTATATTATTATCATATTTCTCTGCAGGTCTGTTTTTTATTTTCATATCTCTCTGCAGGTCTGTCTTTTATTTTTGTATTTATATTATTTTCATATTTCTCTGCAGGTCTGTTTTTTATTTGTGTATTTATATTATTTTCATATTTCTCTGCAGGTCTGTTTTTTATTTTTGTATTTATATTATTATCATATTTCTCTGCAGGTCTGTTTTTTATTTTTGTATTTATATTATTATCATATTTCTCTGCAGGTCTGTTTTTTTTTTTGTATTTATATTATTATCATATTTCTCTGCAGGTCGGTTTTTATCTCATATCTCTCTGCAGGTCTGTTTTTATTTTTGTATTTTATATTATTATCATATTTTTTATGAATACCATATTTTGAGTTTGGGGATTTTATTTGGGATTCGGAGGCATCATGGGGGAGGTAGTTCAACGTGTGGCTTGGTTGGTTCAGGCTAGCACACCACACCTGCAAGTTTTATTTTTCGAAATTTCTTTTTTTCCCCTTTCTATTTTATCTTATTTTGATTTTGGGGATTTTATTTTGGATTTGGGGGCATCATGGGGGAGCTACCACGTGTGGCTTGGTTGGGGCAGGCTAGCACCCCGCATCTACAGGTGGTGGGGGTGTTGGGAGTGTGTATGTGGGGTTATGTTATAGTGGTGGGGGTTGGGGAGTGTAGATTATTATTAGATTATTAGAGTGTAGATTATTATTATTTTATGTTTGGGATTTTGGGTTTATATGTGGAGCTACTACAACGTGTGGCTTGGTTGGGGCAGGCTAGCACACCCCACCTGCAGGAAATTTTATTTTATTATTATTATCACTTTTTTATTTATCAAATTGTTTATTATTTATCATTTGCATTTATTTATCATATTTTGAGTTGGGGATTTTACATGGAGTGTGGAATGCATCATGGGGGAGCTACTACAACGAGTGGCTTGGGTGGGGCAGGCTAGCACAACACACCTGCAGGGTTTTTGTTTTGTTTTTATATTATGTTTTGGATTTTGGGTTTAAATGTAGAGCTACTACAACGTGTGGCTTGGGTGGGGCAGGCTAGCACACCGCATCTGCAGGTATGGGGCGTTACTATATTTTATTTTGGGTTTGGAGATTTTATCGTGGGTTTTATACTACTAAATCATATTTGGGGTTTTGGGATTTTATCGTGGGTCTTAAACTACTTAATTATATTTTAGTTTTTATACTCATGTATAATATTTTGGGTTTTATACTACTTATCTCATAATCATATTTTGGGTTTTTAACTCTTGTATTGTGGGTTTTATACTACTTATCTCATAATCATATTTTGGGTTTTAAACTCTTGTATTGTGGGTTTTATACTACTTTTATACTACTTATCTCATAATCATATTTTGGGTTTTAAACTCTTGTATTGTGGGTTTTATACTACTTATCTCATAATCATATTTTGGGTTTTAAACTCTTGTATTGTGGGTTTTATACTACTTATCTCATAATCATATTTTGGGTTTTTAACTCTTGTATTGTGGGTTTTATACTACTTATCTCATAATCATATTTTGGGTTTTTAACTCTTGTATTGTGTGGGTTTTATACTACTTATCTCATAATCATATTTTGGGTTTTAAACTCTTGTATTGTGGGTTTTATACTACTTATCTCATAATCATATTTTGGGTTTTATACTCATGTATTATATTTTGGGTTTAGGGATTTTATTGTGGGTTTTATACTACTTAATCGTATTTTGGGTTTGGGGATTTTGTATCCTCTAATGAAAACTGTTAGGCCAAAACTTCCTCAGGACTCGGTCTCTGATAAAATTAAGCAGACCTATGACACAAGCTCGACGAGATCTTTCCGAATCCGCACTTATTTCCAACAACGAGTAAATATGGAGGCGTGATCCTCTAGATCCTAGTCGAGGCACCTGCCAGGCTCGCAGATCCTAGTACAGAAGTCAAGCCGGTTTCGGAAATATCTTCGTGACTTCCTCACCAGACGGAATCTGACGAAGTTAAGCATACTCACGAAACTGGTTCGACGAGAGCATTCCGAATCCGCGCTTGTTTTCGAGACTGAGTAAATGTGTCGTGGTAGTGCTCGAGTAGTGACCTCCACAGGTTCCAAGTACACCAAGTGTGAAAGTTGAGTCAAACAGAAACTCAATATTTCATCCCCAAACTTCTTGGGTATGAGGAGAGTACTTAGGCATGCAACTTAGGCTTAACACAACCTTCAAATTCTCAAACACTTACACTATCTAGCCCAGCTCAGAATCAGGACTAAGAAAGAGTGTTTGCTTGACCGTGTTGTGAAATCAATCAAATCCAAATTTAAGACCACAAATGGATAGAGCTCGTCAAAAGGATCACTATAGACACTACATTGACCCCCTCATTATAATTCCTGGAGGAGATATGGGCCTTTGGGGGGGGGGGGGGGGGAAGGCAGATTTTAAAAAACTTCCGACGTAGGTATATGAAAAAAACTTTCCGAAGGGCCCCTGGGTTTTATACACTTTTTATCATATTTCGGTATTTAGGTGCAGCTCATACAATGTGTGGCATGGTTGGGTCAGGCTAGCACACCACACCTGTAGGTATGTATTGGTTTTGAAATGCATTTTTTTTACTATGTTAACATATTTGGAGTCTTGGGATTTTATTTTTTGTTTGTTTTGCCATTTATCTTTATTTGAAGGGGATTATCTTTGTTTTGCCATTTTAAGGGGATTCTTTTTATTTGAAGGGGATTATCTTTGTTTTACCATTTATCACATTTTAAGGGAATTTTATTATGGCTTTTATACTCTTTTACCATATTTTGGGATTTAGGTAGAGCTCGTACAATGTGTGGCATGGTTGGGGCAGGCTAGCACACCACACCTACAGTTTTGTTTGTTCATACTTTTTTGTTTATTTATTTCTGGGGGGAGGGGGAAGAGAAGTCAGGCTAGCACACCACATCTGTAGTTATTTTATTTTTTATTATATTCATACTAATTTTGTTTTGTTATTTTAGGGAGAGAGGGGGGGAGGCAGGCTAGCAAACCACATGTTCAAGTATGAGGATTTGTTTTTCTTTTGTTTGGGGTAGATGGGTGGTGGTGTGGGGGTGGGGGTATATTATTATAGGGCATATATTGGGGTTGGGGTAGATGGTTGGGGTGGGGGCATATTTGATTTTGGGGCTATATTTTTGGGCATATTTTGATTTTGGGCATATTTTTGATTTTGGGGGCATATTTTTGATTTTGGGGCATTTATTTTTGATTTTGGGGCATATTTGATTTTGGGGCATATTTTTGATTTTGGGGCATATTTTTGATTTTGGGGCATATTTTGATTTTGGGGCATATTTTTGATTTTGAGCATATTTTTGATTTTGGGGCATATTTTTGATTTTGGGGCATATTTTTGATTTTGGGGCATATTTTTGATTTTGGGGCATATTTTTGATTTTGGGGCATATTTTTGATTTTGGGGCATATTTTTGATTTTGGGGCATATTTTTTTTTGGGGCATATTTTTTTTGGGGCATATTTTTGATTTTGGGCATATTTTTGATTTTCGGGGCATATTTTTGATTTTGGGGCATAATTTTGGGGCATATTTTTGATTTTGGGGCATATTTTTGATTTTGGGGCATATTTTTGATTTTGGGGCATATTTTTGATTTTGGGGCATATTTTTGATTTTGGGGCATATTTTTGATTTTGGGGCATATTTTTGATTTTGGGGCATATTTTTGATTTTGGGGCATATTTTTGATTTTGGGGCATATTTTTTGGGGCATATTTTTGATTTTGGGGCCATATTTTTGATTTTGGGGCATTTTTTGATTTTGGGGCATATTTTTGATTTTGGGGCATATTTTTGATTTTGGGGCATATTTTTGGGCATATTTATTTTGGGGCATATTTTTTTTTGCATATTTTTTGGGGCATATTTTTGATTTTGGGGCATATTTTTGATTTTGGGGCATATTTATTTTTTGGGGCATATTTTTGATTTTGGAGGCATATTTTTATTTTGGGGCATATTTTTGATTTTGGGGCATTTTATTTTTGATTTTGGGACGGCATATTTTTGCATATTTTGATTTTGGGGCATATTTTTGATTTTGGGGCATATTTTTGATTTTGATGGGCATATTTTTGATTTTGGGGCATATTTTTTTGATTTTGGGGCATATTTTTGATTTTTGGGGCATATTTTTGATTTTGGGGCATATTTTTGATTTTGGGGCAATATTTTTGATTATTTATTTTTGATTTTGCGGGCATATTTTTTTTGATATTTTTTTTGGGGCATATTTTGGGGCATTTTTGATTTTGGGGCATATTTTTTGATTTTGGGGCATATTTTTGATTTTGGGGCATATTTTAATTTATGTAGAGCTCCTACAACGTGTGGCATGGTTGAGGAAGGATAGAACATCTGCAGTTTTTATTTTTATATATGTTTTTCCAATTTTTAAATGGGGCAGGGTAAGCACACCACATCTGCAGGGGTTTTATTTAATTTTATTTACATACTATTATGTTTTACCATACCCTAATCCCTGAAGCCCAAACCCTAAACCCCTCCCAGGTAGCCCCTGTCTTCGCCATTCGCGGGGATCCCTTTATGCCTGAACACAAAGCCTGAAACCCTAGACCCCTAACCTTATACCATGTTCCCTGTACTCTAAACCCTTGTCTGTGCTACCCGCAGGAATCCCATCACACTTGAACCCTAAACCCAAAACCCTAAACCCTGTACCCTAAACCCCTCCCAGGTAGCCCCTGTCTTTGCCATACCTACCTCCAACCCCTAAGCATGAAACCCTAAACCCTTTCCAGGTAGCCCCTGTCTTTGCTATCCGCAGGAATCCCATCACACTTGAACCCTAAACCCAAAACCCTAAACCCTGTACCCTAAACCCCTCCCAGGTAGCCCCTGTCTTTGCCACCCCTACCTCCGACCCCAAAGCCTGAAACCATGAACCATAAATCATAAGCCCTAAACCCTAAGCTCTAAACCCTGAACCCTGAACCCCACCCAGGTAGCCCCCGTCTTTGCCATCCGCGGGGATCCCATCACTCCTGAAGAGGGTGATCACTTCGATGGGCCCTGGGGGCGTAGTGCCAACACGTACCACGAGCTGAATGCGCTGTTCGACATCATTGGTGAGAACCATTAAGTGGTGTGTATCATTGGTGTGTCTGTTTGTGTGTGTGTAGGTGTAGGTTGTGTGTGTGTGCGTGTGAGTATGTGTGTGTTTGTGGGTCCCACATTCACTGATGGGCCCTGGGGGCGTAGTGCCAACACGTACCACGAGCTGAATGCGTTGTTCGACATCATTGGTGAGTGTGTGTTTGTGGTCCCACATTCACTAATGGGCCCTGGGGGCGTAGTGCCAACACGTACCACGAGCTGAATGCGCTGTTCGACATCATTGGTGAGAACCATCAAGTGGTGTGTATCATTGGTGTGTCTGTTTGTGTGTGTAGGTGTAGGTGTGTGTGTGTGCGTGTGAGTGTGTGTTTGGGGTCCCACATTCACTGATGGGCCCTGGGGGCGTAGTGACAACACGTACCACGAGCTGAATGCGCTGTTCGACATCATTGGTGAGAACCATCAAGTGGTGAGTATCATTGGTGTGTCTGTTTGTGTGTGTAGGTGTAGGTGTAGGTGTGTGCGTGTGAGTATGTGTGTTTTGGGGTCCTTATTCACTTCGATGGACCCTCGGGGGGCGTAGTGCAACACTTATCACGAGCTGAATGCGCTGTTCGACATCATTGGTGAGTACAGGCTTGTGGTCCCACATTCACTTCGATGGGCCTTGGGGGCGTAGTCCCAATAGTGTGTCAGTGAGGGCGTCAGTGAAAGTGTGTGTGTGTGTCTGAGTATGTGAGTGTTGTGTGGTCCTTATTCACTAATGGACCTGGGGGCGTAGTCCCAATAGTGTGTCAGTGACTGCGTCAGTGAAAGTGTGTGTGTGTCTGAGTATGTGTGTTTGTGGTCTCACATTCACTAATGGTCCCTGGGGGCGTAGTCCCAATAGTGTGTCAGTGACTGCGTCAGTGAAAGTGTGTGTGTGTCTGAGTATGTGTGTTTGTGGTCTCACATTCACTAATGGACCCTGGGGGCGTAGTCCCAATAGTGTGTCAGTGAGTGTGTCAGTGAAAGTGTGTGTGTCTGAGTATGTGTGTTTGTGGTCTCACATTCATTAATGGTCCCTGGGGGCGTAGTGCCAACACTTATCACGAGCTGGATGTGCTGTTTGACATCATTGGTGACAGGCCTGTGGTCCCACATTCACTGGGGGCGTAGTGCCAATAGTGTGTGTGTGCTTCATTGGGTGTGTTTGTGTATGTGTGTGTATTTGGTCCCTTACTTACTTCGATGGGCCCTGGGGGTGTAGTGCCAACATGTATCACAAGCTGAATGCGCTGTTCGACATCATTGGGGGCCTGTGGTCCCACATTCACTGGGGGCGTAGTGCCAACATGTATCACAAGCTGAATGCGCTGTTCGACATCATTGGGGGCCTGTGGTCCCACATTCACTGGGGGCGTAGTGCCAACATGTATCACAAGCTGAATGCGCTGTTTGGCATCATTGGGGGCCTGTGGTCCCACATTCACTGGGGGCGTCACAGTGCCAACATGTATCACAAGCTGCCTGCGCTGTTTCGGCATCATTGGGGGCTGTGGTCCCACAATCACTGGGGGCGTAGTGCCAACATGCTTATCACAACGAAGCTGAATGCGCTGTTCGAACATCATTGGGGGCCTGTACGTCCCACATTCCCACTGGGGGCGTAGTCCAACATGTATCACAAGCTGAATGCGCTGTTTGGCATCATTGGGGCCTGTGGTCCCACATTCCTTTGGGGTAGTGCCAAATGTATCGCAAGCTGAATGCGCTCTTAGGCATAATTACCACCCACCTCACACACCCACACCCCACCCCAACACCGAACACCCCACACACACACCCAACACCATCTCACCACCACCGACCACCAACCACCATCATCATCCAGCCACACGTACACACAAACACACACACTCACATAGGCCCACTTCACTCACTACCCACGCCACTGCCCTCATCCACCCCACACACCCCACCCCAACTCCCCACCCACCCCCCACTCCACCCCACTACCCAGGCACCTCCCCTCATGGCTTGTGTAGATGAACTGTCTTACCCCTCCCTCCCACCCCCCACCCCACCCTGCACACACAACACACACTCATCACTCACTACAACCCCCACCTTCCAACCCCACCCCACCCCCGCCCAGGTACCGCCCTCATGGGCTTGTGTGGATGCACTGCCTACCCCCACCCCGCCACCCCCCACCCCCACACACCCGACCCCCCCACCCCCGTCTCAACCCCACCCCACCCCCACCCCCACCCACACCACCACCACCACCCCCACACACACACACTCACAATGCGCGCACTCACTCACTACCCACCACTCCCCCCATCCCCCAGACACACACATAGAAACTCACCTCACTACCCCCCACCCCCACCCACCCACCCAGGTACCCCTTCATGGGCTTGTGTGGATGCACTGCCTACCTTCCCCCCCCCCCCCCCCACCCCCCCCACACACACATCACACACACACAGCCCACACACCCCCCACAACACCCACCCAGGTACCCCCTTCATGGGCTTGTGTGGATGCACTGCCTACCCCCCCCCCCCCCCCCCCCCCCCCCCCCACACACACACACGACACACACACCCCACACACCCCACACGGATCCCCCACCAGTTAACCCTCCTTCATGGGCTTGTGTGGATGCACTGCCTACCCCCCCCACACACACCACACACACACACACACACACACACCACCCACACACCCCCCCGCCCCCCACACCAGGTGTACCCCTTCCATGGGCTTTGTGTGATGCACTGCCTACCCACCCCCCACCCCACCCCACCCCACCCCACCCCCACCCCCCACCCCCCCACCCAGGTACCCCTTCCATGGGCCTGTGTGGATGCACTGCCTACCCCCCCCCCCCCAGCCTCAATCTTACCCACCACACCCCACACACACACACACACACACACACAGCACACACACACACACACCCACCAGGTACCCCTTCATGGGCTTGTGTGGATGCACTGCCTACCAGGCCCCCCCCCCACACACACACCACAACACACACACACACAGCGTATCCCTTCATGGGCCCTGTGTGGATGCACTGCCTACCCCCCCCCCCCCCCCCACACAACACACACACACACACCCCACACCCCACACACCCCACACACCCCCACCACACCCCACCCACCAGGTAGCCCTTCATGGCCTGTGGATGCACTGCCTACCCCCCCCACCCCCCCCACACACACACACACCACACCCACACACCACCCACACACCATATTCCCCCACCCCCACACACCCCACCAGGTCCCACCCACACCCTGCCACCCAGGTACTCTTCATGGGCCCTTGTGTGGATTGCACTGCCTACCCACCCGCACCCCCACCCCACCGCACAACACCCCCACCCCCCCCCCACCCCCACCACGCCCCCACCACCCCCCACCCAGGTACCTTCATGGGCTTGTGCTGGATGCCACTGCCCTACCCCCCCCACCACCCCAACCCACACACACACACACACGCCCTCGACACCCCCCACACACCCCACCACACCCACCCAGCGTACCCCTTCATGCGGGGCTTGTGGTGGATGCACTGCCCTACACCGCTCATGGCGACAACTACTTTTGAAGAAAACTCCGCCTAGGTAGGGGGGGCTGGGTGTGTGAGTGTGGGGGTCGGGGGGGTGGGGGGGATGGGAGGGTGTGTGTGGTGGATAGGGCGGGGGGGTTGGGGGATGGGGAGGTTTGTGTGTCGTGGATAGGGCGTGTGGGTGGGGGAATGGGAAGGGTAGGTGTGTGTGGATAGGGCGGGTGGTGGGGGGGATGGGAAGGGTGTGTGTGTGGATAGGGCGGTGGTGGGTGGGGGGATGGAAGGGTGTGTGGTGGATAGCGCGGTGGGTGGGTGGGGGGATGATAAAGGGTGACATACCGACCGCTCTGTGTGGATAGTGGCTTTGGGTGACGTGGGGGGGATGGGAAGGGTTGTGTGTGTGGATAGGGCCGGGTGGGTGGGGGGGTGGGAAGGGTTGTGTGTCGTGGATAGGGCGGAGGTGGGTGGGGGGGAGGGAAAGGGTGTGTGTGTGGATAGGGCGGGGCGGTGGGTGGGTGGGATGGACTGAAGGGGGCGTGGGTGGGGGCCGTGACAAGAGGTGATGTGTGGATAGGGCGGGTGGGTGGGCCGGGGATGGGAAGGGTGTGTGTGTGGATAGGGCGGGTTGTGGTGGGGGGATGGGAGGGTGATGTGGTGGTGGATAGGGGCGGGTGGTGGGGGGGATGGGAAGGGTGTGTGTGTGCGGATAGGCGAGGTGGGTGGGGGGGCATTGGGAAGGGTCAGCCTACAGTGTGTGTGGAATAGGGCGGGTGGGGTGGGGGGGATGGAAGGGTGTGTGTGTGGATAGGGGCGGGTGGGTGGGGGGGATGGGAAGGGTGTGTGTGTGGGATAGGGGCGGGTGGGTGGGGGGGATGGGAAGGGTGTGTGTGTGGGGGCGGGTGGGTGGGGGGATGGAAGGGTGTGTGTGTGGATAGGGCGGGTGGGTGGGGGGATGGGTAAGGGTGTGTGTGTGGATGCACTGCCTGCACCCTCATGCGACACATACCTCAAGAAATCCCGCCTAGTAAGGGGGAGGAGTGAGGTCTGAGTTGGTGTGGGTGGGTGTGGGCGACGGTGGAGGGGGTCGGGTGGGGTCACCTATGGGTGTGTGGGTGTTTAGTGTTAGTGTGTGTGTGTGTATGGTGGTGGTGGTGTGGTGGTGGTGGTGCAGGATTGCGGTGGGTAGTGTGTGTGTGGATGCCACTGCCTGCCACCCTCATGGCTGCACTACCTCAAGAAGAAAATCCCACGTTAGGTGGGGGAGCAGTGGTGTGTGTGTGTTGAGAGCATAGTGGTGGTGGTGGTGCATGATGGGGCAGGGTAGTGTGTGTGTGGTTGCACTGCCTGCACCCTCAATGGCTGCACTACCTCCAAGGAAAATCCCCACCTAAGTAGGAGGGGCTGTGTGTGGTATGTGTGATGTGTTCGTTTGTATGAATGTAGGGTCTGTCTGTGTGTGTGACGAAGGGTGTGTTTGCTAGCCTGTGACTAGAGAGGGGGCGGGGCGGAGGGGATGGCAGTAGTGCAGGATGGGGGGGAGAGGGTTGGTGTGACGGTCAGGGGTGGAAGTGATACCGTGTGTTGTTGATGGTGGGTGGGGGGTGGGGGCCAGTTAGGGTTGCAGGATCAGGGGGGAAGAGGGCTTGTGTGACAGCGCGAGTCTAGGGTGGAAGGTGTGGGTGTGGGGTGGGGTGGGTGCCAAGTGTGTGTGCGGAGGGGGGGGGGGAATATCCACTGCCTGCACCCTACATGCGCGACACACTACCTCAAGCAAGAATCCCGGTTCGGGTCTAGGGGGAGAAGCATGTGGTGCTTGCGGAGTGTGTCGGTGAGCGGTAGGAGGGGCTGCTACCATGTATGTGTGATGGGCCGGGCGTGTAAACTTAGGGTTGTGTGCGATGTTCCATGACTGAAGATCAGGTGCCGGTGGGAGTCGCGGCGGGGTGTGGGAGGGGGGGGTCAGCCGGCAGCGAGGAGCCGGGGGGGACTGCTACTGCCCCGCCTCCAATCAGCGTGGCACTACCTATAAAGAAACTACTCCTGCGCCCTTACACCACCTGCCCTGCGCACCCCTGCATGGCAGGCACATAACCCTCAAGACATCCCTGTAGTAGAGGGAGGAGGCTGACCGTGTGCTGAACCCCACCCGCACCTTCGGGGAGGAAAAGGGGGGGGGGCGCACCCTATCATGGTGGCACTACTTGAAGAAGTGCCCGCTCTAGGTAGAGCAGGGGCTGATTGCTAACACCACCACCACACCCACCACCACACCAACACCACACTAGCACACCCGATCCACACCCACCACACCAACACCCACACCGTCAACCCAACACCGACACCACCACCACCACCACACCCACACCACACCACACCACACCCACACCACACCGTGCACCACCATCCACACCAACCCTATCCACCACCACACCATCCCCACCCACACCACACCACACCACACCCACCACCCACACCACACCACACACACCCATCCCCACCACACCACACCACACGCATACCCCCACCACCCCTCATCACCCATACACTCCACCACCTCGTCCACCCACCACGACACACCATCCCAAAACACCACACCACACCACACCACACCACACCTCAACCCACCCCCCACACCAAATACCAACACCAACACCAACACCAACACCAACGACGCAACCAAACCCATATCCCCATGCTAACAAACACAATCTGCTGTATAGGAATGATACACGCCTGGTGGGGGTGGTATTAAGGGAGCCTTGTCTTTAGGACGGTAAGAACGGGCTGAATAATCTCACCTGGACAAAGCTACCATTGGGCGGTTGACACGACACGGCGAACACTTAAAATATCACACCCTTATACTCTGCATTACGGAGATATATAGCCCTCATACCATCGATACAGTACAGCCGCTCATACACACATATAGCCCTCACACACAACGTTATAATAAGCCCTACATACACACAGTACAGCCCTCAATACACAACGATTACCAGCCCTCATACACAGATCTATAGCCCTTCATACACACGTAATAGCCCTTCATACACAACGATATAGCCCTCATACACACGTAACAGCCCTCATACACCACACAGCCCTCTACACACGCATTATAGCCCTCATAACACACGTATGCCTCAATACACACGTATCGAGCCCTCATACACACGTATAGCTTCATACACACGTTCGTTATACCCTTCATAACACGTATAGCCCTCAATACACACGTACTAGCCTTCACTGCACACGTACAAGCCCTCATCACACGGTATAGCCTCAATACACACGTATATCCCTCTCACCACGATATAGCCCTATACACACGTTATATCCCTTCATACACATCGTACAGCACTCATACAACGTTATAGCCCTCCATATCTACATCATATAGCCAACCATACACACGTATAGCCCTCATACACACCGTACTAGCCCTCAAATACTCACGTATAGCCCTCATACTCCCACGTATAAGCCCCCTCATACACACCGTATAGCCCTAAGTACCACCATCCTTATAGCCCTCATACATCACATACAAGCCCTCATACACACGTATAGCACCCTCATACCACACTGATATAAGCCATCATACACACGTATAGCCCCTCAATACACACGTATAAGCCTTCATACACACGTACAGCCCTCATACACACGTATACCTATCCATACACACCGCTATAGCCCCCCTCCCTCCCACCCTCACTCTAGCCCCCCCCACCCACCCACCTATGCCCTCCATACCACGTACACCCCACAAACACGCTCCAATAGCCCACACACCAACCAAAGCCCTCACTCACCTAATACGCCCCTCCATACACTATCGCATAATCAAACGCCCACCCTACCAACCGCACACCCAACCTACCTCCCGTTCACACACCGCTAATACCCTCCCCCTCAGCCTATACACACGCTTATGCATCAACACAGTATTAACTATCACCTCCAAATCTGACAACCACGCCTACAGCCTACCCAACTCAACTACAATCCAGTGCCTCAGTAGCATCGCAAATCTCCGCCGATCTCTCCACCTCCGCCTGACCTATCAAACTCCCAGCCCACCCTT
>JAJSRW010000480.1:0-23234 GCA_022414725.1 Microglena sp. YARC | reverse complement strand
GGCGAAGAAGAATTTCCTCCACTCACCACTCTTTATTTCTTCTTCCTTCTTCCTTCATTTTCAAACGGCTAGCTCCGATCTGTACCTGGTTCTGACACTCAGATGGAACAAAACTGTGCACTCACAGTTAAGTGGTTTAGGATTATTAGTTATTTGACACTCTCCACGTTGGTTTACCAGGCATCCACCTTGACTACAAAACCCCATAAATAATACCTTCTTTAATAGAAGCCTGACCAAGAACTTAACTGAAGTAGTAATTATGAAAACAGAAGACGCTATAACCTAACGATCCTGAACGTGAACTAAAAACTCTAACCATAAACCCTGAACAGGGAACGGTGGTGGATTTTGGAATCGTGACGATGTTAATCAGATCGTGTGGGGCGAGGTGACCCAGGTAAATTGAGTCTGGAATTTCTTCGCACATTGCTAAAGCTAGTGCGGATCATGTTTCTTTTCATGAGCTACGTCTTAAGCAACTTCTAGGCAGCCCCTTTCATCGCTCAGCCTGGCAAACCTCAAGCTAGCGAGTGTGTATGAAAGCTGGCAGGACAGGTATCAATGCAGTTGAAAGATTTAGGCTTGATTTCCAGAGCTGGCCATGTTGCTATCCAATCCCTGATATACCCTGCCCAATTGAGCAAATGAGGTGAACCCTTGCTTAGCTTCACCATGCTACACATCTAGCATGCAAGCAGATAGCACAACTTCGGCCTTTACGATCAGGCATGCTTTCATAATAACTTAGCATTGGTAGCATGGACTGTACTAGCAAAACTCAGGTACATAGTTAGCACAGCTCAGGCAAGTCAGTCTGGGATGCTTTCAAACATGAGCTAGCAACAGGAAGGCTGTTTGTACCAGAGGTATTGGGACAGATATGGCAGTAATAGTTAGGGAGCTAGATAGGCTGTTGTCAGAGGGTGATTGAGGGCAGGTATGAATTATTGAAGTTAGCTTTTCATATGATAAGGCTGTATGTCATAGGGACAAGTCAAGGTATCCGTTTTCAAATAGCTTAGGCCTACTCAAACAACCCCTTGCTAGGAAGGTTTTGATAATATGGTGTGTTACGTAGTGCTGTCATGCAGCGGAACAACGAACGGTGCGGTCCAGCCATTCTCCCGGCAAACCCTTACCGACGCATTCACCGGGCCTCTGGTTTTGGGGCATATGCAACAATCACGACTTGCAACGACAATTAGATGAGGACAAAATAGATTGGCAGTAGGAGATGGCGTGACCTCAATGTCTCCAGTTGCAAACACTGAGGACCCCTGGCGAAGGTGCTGGCTGTAAAGGCCGTGGCCAATGGGCAATTTATGAGCTTCTATAATAGCTGCCGGCCAAGATGCCTATAACGCACTACAGGCTAAAGCTAGCAACCGGTGCCCTCTCCCCAGTAAGAACCTACCCACCCACCTACCCAACCTACCTACCACCCTCTACCTAAGGGGATGTTCTGTTGAGACTAGGACAAGCAGTTGATTAAAATGACAGAGTGACGGATCTTGTATCTATTTCAGAAATATCTGCATCTGCTGTCAGGAGTTGAAAGAAGAAATTCCACCCCCCCCCCCCCCCCCCCCGCCCCCCGCCTAGAAAAAGATGAGGAGGGCTGACCACCCCCCCCCCCTTACCGGACACCACCACCAACACGTAAAATCTAAATCAGGAGGCACGAACTTGAATATATATGGACTCTTCTTGGGTCTTCACACTTATTGGCGCACACAATGGGCACCTCATAATTTCCCAAACAATGAATTTGTTGATAGTAAACGTACTCACCCATTCCCTCCCATCCACCCGCCATGTCACCCAACCACATTACCCCCACAAACTATTTCTTCACCCACACATACCCCGCCCACCTACCCATCCATACCATAACATACTCACCCACCATACACTCCATACATGCCACCATTGACAGCCATACCACCCAAATCCACCATACACCCATGACCCACCCTACACCCACAGCCGTACCCCCTTGGGCTTATTGGAGCTAAATGTTAACTCCTTCTCAAAACAAATTATGTCAATGGGTGGGGGTACGAATGCCATTTGAAAGTATAATTAAAAAGATAGCAACAAAACCAGAGGGAGGGCTGACCCCTTCCCCCCCCCCACCCACAACAAAGATTTGCTTTAGAATCGGGCACGAATCTAAGCAACAAATTCTAGCAAGCGCTGAGTCTCACCACCGCCCACCCCGCACCGTATTCTATGTCTGGACTATCTAGATAATATGATACCCTGCCTCTCGCCCCCCCCCTTTTGTTACAACCTGCCCTGTCTTCCTATTTTACTTGCCATTTCCCTTGTGTTGTGTTCCTGCAGTGGATATCAATATGGGGAAGAATGTTAATATGGGGAAGACTGTCACCTGAAGGAGGCTGCGGTATGATGAATGTACCTTCTACAGAATGGAGCTTGCAAGCGCGCGGCTGATGTGTGCCATCTGCTTGGCATTCCTAATGTGGTTGCCATCACGGTCTGACAACTTGGGTTGCCTGTTGCTGATAAAGTCAATGAATGGATCTCGGTTTCTGTGAATGATAAAGCGCGCTTGTGCAAAACCCAATGTGACAACTTTGGAGGCTGCCCATCTTGGGGCGTACTGAAAGCGCCTGTTGAACTAAGAGGGCTTCGTTATGTGCACACCTCGGTAAAGGTAAGAACATGCTTGATTGCTTGAGAAGTTATGGCCTGTGCACTTATGTTCTTCTACACCATTACCCTCCCATCAATTACCATCCTGCCTGTCCTCCTCTATTAACCCAATACCCCACTAACTGTCTCCAGGCCTGCACCTACACTGCTGGGATCATGTCTAAGAACCGGGCAGTGAGTTGGTCAGTATCCGCTACAAGCTGCTCATGCACCCTCACCTCCCATCCTTTCCCCTCCTCTCATCCTGAAAATGTCCATTGCCATCTGCTCCCTCTATTAACCCCACCAACTCTCTCTCAAAGCCCCAACCTACACTTTCAGATATGTTCAAGGACCTGAGGCCCAAGTTGGTTGGCATCTGTACAAGCTGCAACTTGTACCTTACCCTCCTATCCTTTCCATACATCCTATCACTTGTCTTTCCCTTCCCCTTATATTCGCACCCACTTTGTTCCAACCATAACCCCACCCACTACCTCAAGCTCCAACCTACACTTTTATATCATTATAGCACCTGAGCAAGAAGTTGGTTAGTATCTTCTAGACATCCTCTTGCACCCTTCCCTACCATCCTTGCCTCCTCCCATCCTTTTCCTTCCCCCATCCGTGTTAACTTCTCCCATACATTACCATCCATATAAGTACCCCCCCCATCCTCGTCTCCACACCTTACCCTCCTCCTTCCTAACCCTCCTCCATCCTTACCTCTCCCTTTCCTAACCCTCTTCCCATCCTTACCCTCCTCCCATCCTTACCATCCCCCTTATTATTGCCCCTCCCATCCTTATCCCCCTCCCTTCCTGACCCTCCTCGCATCCTTACCCTCCCCCACCCACACCCTCCTCCCATCCTGACACTCCTCCCATTTCTGACCCTCCCTCCCATCCTGACCCTCCTCCCATCCTTACCCTCCTCCCATCCTTACCCTCCTCCCATCCTTGCTCTTTACCCCTACCCTTACCCTCCTCCCTCTTACCCTCCTCCCATCCTGACCTCCTCCCATCCTTACCCTCCTTCCACCCTTACCTCCTCCTATCCTTGACCCTCCTCCTATCCTGATCCTCTCCATCCTTACCCTTCTACCTTACTTACCCTCCTCCATCCTTAACCTCCTCCCACCCTTACCCTCCTCCCACCCTTATCTCCTTCCATCCTTACCCTCCTCCCACCCTTATCCTCCTCCCACCCTTATCCTTCCTTCCCATCCCTACCCTCCTCCCATCTTACCCTCCTCCCACCCTTACCCTCCTCCCACCTCTCCTCCATCCTTACCCCTCCACCCTACCCTCGTCCCATCCTTACCCTCCTCCCATTTACTGCCTTACGTGTCTTGCTCAACGTAAATCATGCAAGGAGTGTTTACGGTACCTGCATTTGACTTGCCAGTCAAATACCAAAAGTAGGAACAAGGTTGTTGCAATGAATAGTTAAGTTGGAGACTAGGATGCGCAGTTGAATCCATGCACAAATATATGCAAATTATTTAGATACATGAATAATTAAACAAATTTGAAGCGCTGAAGTCCTTCCAACTGCCCACTACGCACCTACCAGATCCAGACTATCTGTATATACGGTACCCTTCCTCACGCCCCCCTTAGCTACAACCTGTGTCCTATTTTACTAACCATTTCCCTTTGTTGTGTCCCTGCATTGAATTCAATATGGGAGACTGTCAATATGGGAAGACTGTCACCTGGAAGGAGGCTGCGGATGAAGTACCTTCTACAGGAATGGAGCTTGCAAGCAGCGGCTGATGTATGCACCACTGGCATTCCTAATGTGGTTGCCACGTCTGACACTTGGTTCCTGTTGCTGATAAGGTCAATGAATGGATCTCGGTTTCTGTGAATGATAAAGCGTCGCTTGGCAAAACCCACTGTGACAACTTTAAGAGGCTGCCCATCCCTGGGGAGTACTGAAAGGCCTGTTGACTACAGAGGGCTCGTCATGTGCACACTCGTAAAGGTAGGAACATGCTTGTTGCGTGAGCAAGTTATGCTGTGCACTTGTGTGCTCCTACACCTTACCCTCCCATCATTACCATCCTGCCCGTCCTCCCCTCTATTAGCCCAAGACCGCAACTAACTGTCTCCAGGCACACCTACGCTGCGGATCATGTCTAAGAACCGGGCAGTGAGTTGGTCAGTATCCGCTACAAGCTGCTCATGCACCCTTACCCTTCATACTTTCCCTCCTTCATCCTAACTGTCCCATGCACATCTGCCCCTCTTATTAACCCCACCAACTCTCTCCAGCCTCACCTACACTTCAGAATCATGTTTAAAGCACATGAAGCCCAGTTGTTGATCTGTACAAGCTGCACTTTTACCCTTACCCTCCTATCCTTCCATCCTCCTATCACAAGTCTTTTCCCTCCCTTATATTGAACCACTGTCCAACCACAACCTCACACACTACTCCAGGCTCACCTACACTTTAGATCATATAGCCCAGAGCAAGTTGTTAGAATCTTCTACACACCCTCTTGCACCCTTCCTACCCATCTTGATTGCCCTCCTCCCATCCTTTTCCTTCTCCCATCCTTTTCCTTCTCCAGCATAGTACCATCCCATATATAGCTACCCCCCTCCCATCTTCTTCCTCCTCTCATCCACGTTCTCCTCCCATCCTTACCCTCCTCCCTTCCTAACCCTCCTTCATCCTTACCCTCCTCCCTTCTAACCCTCCTCCTGGCCCCATCCTTAAACTCCTCTCCCATCCTTACATCCCCTTATTTGTTACCCCCCTCCCATCCTTATCCCTCCTTTCCTGACCCTCCTCCCATCCTTACCCTCCTCCCACCCATACCCTCCTCCCATTCTGACCCTCCTCCCATCCTGACCCTCCTCCCATACTGACCCTCCTCCCATCCTTACCCTCCTCCCATCCTTACCCTCCTCCCATCCTTGCTCTTCCTACCCTTACCTCCTCCCTTCTTATCTCTCTCCTATCCTGACCTTCCTCCATCCTTACCCTCCTTCCACCCTTACCCTCCTCCTATCCTGACCCTCCTCCTATCCTTACCCTCCTCCCATCCTTATCCTCCTCCCACCCTTATCCCTCCATCCTTACCCTCCTCCCACCCTTACCCTCCTCCCACCCTTATCCTCCTCCCATCCTTACCCTCCTCCCACCCTTACCCTCGTCCCATCCTTACCCTCCTCCCATGTACTGCCTTACGTGTCTTGCTCAACGTGAATCATGCAAGGAGTGTGTTTGGTACCTGCATTTGACTTGCCAGTCAATACCAAAAGTAGGAACAAGGTTGTTGCATGAACTAGTTAAGTTGGAGACTAGGATGCGCAGTGAATCCATGCACAAATATATGCAAATTATTTAGAATACATGAATATAAACAAATATTGAAGCGCTGAGTCCTTTCCACTGCCCACTACGCACCTTATTCCAGATCCAGACTATCTGTATAATACGGTACCCTTCCTCACGCCCCCCCCTTAAGCTACAACCTGTGGTCCTATTTTACTAACCATTTCCCTTGTGTTGTGTTCCCTGCAGTGAATATCAATATGGGGAAGACTGTCAATATGGGGAAGACTGTCACCTGGAAGGAGGCTACGGATGAATGTACCTCTACAGGAATGGAGATTGCAAGCGCGGCTGATGTGTGCACCACTGGCATTCCTTATGTGGTTGCCACGTCTGACACTTGGGTTCCTGTTGCTGATAAAATCAATGAATGGATCTCGGTTTCTGTGAATGATAAAGCGCGCTTGTGCAAAACCCACCGTGACAACTTCGGAGGCTGCCCATCCTGGGGAGTACTGAAAGCGCCTGTTGACTACAGAGGGCTCGTCATGTGCACACCTCGTAAAGGTAGGAACATGCTTGTTGCGTGAGCAAGTTATGCCTGTGCACTTGTGTGCTCCTACACCCTTACCCTCCCATCATTACCATCCCCTGCCCGTCCCCTCCCCTCTATTAGCCCAAGACCGCACTAACTGTCTCCAGGCCCACACCTACGCTGCCGGGATCATGTCTAAGAACCGGGCAGTGAGTTGGTCAGTATCCGCTACAAGCTGCTCATGCACCCTTACCCTTCCATACTTTCCCTCCTCTCATCCTAACTGTCCCATGCACATCTGCCCCTCTATTAACCCCACCAACTCTCTCCAGGCCCTCACCTACACTTTCAGATCATGTTCAAGGACCTGAGGCCCAAGTTGGTTGGCATCTGTGCAAGCTGCACTTGTACCCTTACCCTCCTATCCTTCCATCCTCCTATCACATGTCTTTTCCCTCCCTTCTATTGCACCCACTGTCCCAACCACAACCCCACCCACTACCTCCAGGCCCCCACCTACACTTTTAGATCATATAGCACCTGAGCAAGTTGGTTAGTATCTTCTAGACACCCCTCTTGCACCCTTCCCTACCCATCCTTGCCCTCCTCCCATATTTTTCCTTCTCCCATCCGTTCCCTTCTCCCATACCCACCATCCCCATATATAGTACCCCCCTCCCATCCTCGTCCTCCTCCCATCCTTACCCTCCTCCCTTCCTAACCCTCCTTCCATCCTTACCCTCCTCCCTTCCTAACCCTCCTCCCATCCTTACCCTCCTCCCATCCTTACCATCCCCCTTATTTAATACCCCCCTCCCATCCTTATCCCCCTCCCATCCTGACCCTCCTCCCATCCTTACCCTCCTCCCACCCATACCCTCCTCCCATCCTGACCCTCCTCCCATCCTGACCCTCCTCCCATCCTGACCCTCCTCCCATCCTTACCCTCCTCCCATCCTTGCTCTTCCTACCCTTACCCTCCTCCCTTCTTACCCTTCTCCTATCCTGACCTTCCTCCCATCCTTACCCTCCTTCCACCCTAACCCTCCTCCCACCCTTACCCTCCTCCCACCCTTACCCTCCTCCCATCCTTACCCTCCTCCCACACTTACAATCCTCCCACCCTTACCCATCGCCCATCCTTACCCTCCTCCCACCCTTATCCTCCTCCCACCCTTATCCTCCTCCCATCCTTACCCTCCTCCCATTCTTACCCTCCTCCCACCCTTACCCTCCTCCCACCCTTATCCTCCTCCCATCCTTACCCTCCTCCCACCCTTACCCTCCTCCCATCCTAACCCTCCTCCCATGTACTGCCTTACGTGTCTTGCTCAACTTGAATCATGCAAGGAGTGTTTTGGTACCTGCATTTGACTTGCCAGTCAATACCAAAAGTAGGAACATGATTGTTGCATGAACAAGTTAAGTTGGAAACTAGGATGCGCAGTGAATCCATGCACAAATATATGCAAATTATTTAGAATACATGAATATAAACAAATATTGAAGCGCTGAGTCCTTTCCACTGCCCACTACGCACCATATTCCAGATCCAGACTATCTGTATAAAACGGTACCCTTCCTCACGCCCCCCCTTAAGCTACAACCTGTGGTCCTATTTTACTAACCATTTCCCTTGTGTTGTGTTCCCTGCAGTGAAAATCAATATGGGGAAGACTGTCACCTGGAAGGAGGCTGCGGATGAATGTACCTCTACAGGAATGGAGCTTGCAAGCGCGGCTGATGTGTGCACCAATGGCATTCCTAATGTGGTTGCCACGTCTGACACTTGGGTTCCTGTTGCTGATAAAGTCAATGAATGGATCTCGGTTTCTGTGAATGATAAAGCGCGCTTGTGCAAAACCCACTGTGACAACTTTGGAGGCTGCCCATCCTGGGGAGTACTGAAAGCGCCTGTTGACTACAGAGGGCTCGTCATGTGCACACCTCGTAAAGGTAGGAACATGCTTGTTGCGTGAGCAAGTTATGCCTGTGCACTTGTGTGCTCCTACACCCTTACCCTCCCATCATTACCATCCCCTGCCCGTCCCCTCCCCTCTATTAGCCCAAGACCGCACTAACTGTCTCCAGGCCCACACCTACGCTGCCGGGATCATGTCTAAGAACCGGGCAGTGAGTTGGTCAGTATCCGCTACAAGCTGCTCATGCACCCTTACCCTTCCATACTTTCCCTCCTCTCATCCTAACTGTCCCATGCCCATCTGCTCCCCTCTATTAACCCCACCAACTCTCTCCAGGCCCCCACCTACACTTTCAGATCATGTTCAAGCACCTGAGGCGCATGTTGGTTGGCACATGTCCAGTTTCCAGCCCCCCACCTACTTTCCTCCCTCGCTTTTTGTGTTTGACACTCTTTGTGCTTGTAAAGACACCTTTTGCCTCACCCCCAGCCCAACCCTCGTTGGGACTTTGGACAGTATTTTGATTTTAGGAAAACTGAATCCCTACTTTGTGCAACCACAGGTCCTGCAACCACAGGTCCTGGAACTGAATCTAGCTGCCAACCTGGGGATGTCTGCAACACTGCGGAGGGTCCTGGCGTCTGTGCACCGGGCAGTGTGGCAGAGGGACCTGGAGAGTGCCTTGCTGGTGCTACTTTTGAGGATGTTCCTGATATCCCAACCAATGAGGTTGCTCAGGTTATGAGTTGGATCAAAGCCCAGGTCACCAACGCTAAGAATCCTTTCTGCTGGAAAGACTCCTACGGGAGTTGGAACTATTCATGGACGTGTGGCGGACTGCCCCTCTACCTACACTAACAATGGAGCCACATGCGGTCGCGGAGCTGATTCTATTTCGGCTGGTTCCTTGGTTGCTGATTGCCCTTCTGGCTACACAAACATGGGCCTTACCTGCTACAGGGGACCAAGCACTTACTCAAAGAAATGCACAATCCCTATTTTTGGGCCAAAGTATGGTTGCAGAGACGGCTACACTGATAATGGCTGCTTTTGCGGCAGGGGAGCTAGCAGCCTGGGTCCAAGCTCTATGGAATGCCCTAGCGGATACTTCCGGAGTTCCATCACTGCACGCTGCCACAAGAATTGCCCCGATGGTTACACGAACACTGGAGAAACGTGTTTTCGGGGAGTTTCAACCTTGGGCATAGGTTCTATGGTCTGCCAGGCTGGTGAGGAGAGGATTCTGGCCCGCTGCTTTCCAAAAGGAGGGTCGTGCTTTGCCAACGGGGAAGAGCAAGCTGGGCTGTGCTATACTAGGTGCAGGACAGGTTTTTATGGCGTGGGCCCTGTCTGCTGGTCAAGCTGTGACGAGAATCAGGTCGACTGCGCAGCTGCATGCGCCAAGACTTCAAAAGACTGTGCGCTTGCAGTTGTGGATCAGATTATTACACCACTTGTCGTTGCGGCAAATGTTGTCACTTTAGGCATAGCGGGGTCAGGTAAAACTGTTGTCGAAGGCACCACTAATATGGAAAGGCCAGAGGAGGAGGATGTGTTGTACTTATATTCTTCACAAGGGACGAAGCCGGATAGAAGAATAGCCTACGAGCCCACTACTGATTTGGTTGTTGGTCATGTCGCTGTGGTCAAGGTACAAATGGATGACTCTAGCGGATTGAGAGGATGGGACGTGGTGGAGGTCAAATCACTACCAGTGAATGGAGAAGTGGAATGTGTGTATTTAAAGCCCTTGTACTCTGGGGCTCAGAAGTTGGTGTACACTGAAACACAATACCCAACTTGGCCAGAAGATTGGATGGACCACAAGCTTGTGCCTATTACCGTGGGGGTTAGGAGAAAAGCAACATGGACGGGCGATATTCCCATTGACGCATTTCAATTTAGCTGCGAACCCACCAAGGGTATGAAGATCCAGAGAAAGTACCACACAAGCATGCTCCTAGCTTGTCAATCCATTGAGAAGGACACCAGGGCAGAGGCTGTGCAATCGGATGGAGACCATGCAGACATTGCTGAGGAGGAGGAGATGGAGGAGGAGGAAGATGGGGATGGGGACATGGAGGAGGAGAAGGAGGAGGAAGAGGAGGACGAGGAGGGGGGGGAGGAGGAGGATTTTATCGTAAGATTGCATTTGGAAAGCATCAAAAGACCCCCCAAAAGTGATTGTAAGATTGGAAATCCGTTGGGAAGCAGGAACGCCCATTGTCAGGTAAAACTGTTGTCGAAGACACCACTAATGCGGTCAAGGTTGGCAACAAGTTTGTGGTTTCAAGTACAAAGGCTGGCAGGTTATTCCTTAAGGCTGTTAACTTGTTGCAAAGTGTCCAGGCAGCAGGTCTGAAGACTGGTGCCAACATCGTCAAAAGGATCAGTCATGCCAAGACTGGGAAGCCCTACAAGGTAGTCTTACTCAGGCTGAAGGTGACGTCGGAGAAATATCAGGCTATGCAAAACTACCGCAGGGCATATGCAGAAGACTTTGCCGCCCAAACAAGTGTTGAGATCAAAAATATGCTGGGCAATTACTTCATGCCTGCCACCGCACTGTTCCTGAAGGAATCCTGGTCAGACATCCAGATGAAGGAGATGGCCGCTGCGAACGGTTGGCAGATTGCAGATACTGCTTTGGCAGCCGCCAGCATCTTTGACATTACTGGCATTCTGGGTGTAGTTAGTGCATATGCTAAGCCCATCTGTGGCCCGGTTGTTGCCCCCCATGTAGGGGAGCTGGAGCGCTATCATTTTGCCTGGATGGTTGAGCTTTATGTTGGGTGATAACATCTCATGTTTGGAGAATCTGAAGAATCCTCGGTTGCATTTATCAGGTTTGTGATCAGGTTTTTTGTAGTTTCAAGTGATTGTGCTCAAATTTTGAAGTGCTTCCGACACAATCCTTTAGCAACTTCGAAGTTACTTATTGACAAGTCAGTTTTAACAGAAGAGACGCTAGTTACGGTACTCTCTTAGCCATTCAATATAACACACATTTAGCACGTGCCATTTGCTTTTCTACTGTTCAATTGTCTGCTATCATTATCTGTGTAAGAGTCCCACCCGTCTTCCTCCCTCTCCACATACGCATCTTTAACTTGAGCCGTCGGTGTCAAGTACTAGTTGAGATGGAGTAGAGAATATATTATTGAACTCATCTTCTAATTATCAAAAGAAGAAAAAAGTGAACTGACTAATTATTTGACGAATACCACTACTAGTACTTATATTGGCTAAAAGAATTTGTGTACAGGATGCTTCGATTCTTGCGGTGACAAGGGAACAGATTTCATATGGAACCTTCGATACGGATAGAGCATGCATGCGTGCCCATCATTCCAGCACACAGCATGAAGGGATGTTGTAAACAACCATGCCCCTCCGGTAGCATGCATGAGCAGAAGGAAAGCGGTCAAAACTAGAAGCAGCTAGGTCACCAGATAAGAACTTCCGTAATGTGGAGGTTCAAACCTTCCGTATTGTGGACGTTCGCTAAGGCTGCGAACTCGCGCGACGTCCGATAAGTGGAGGTTCGTCGCGAATCCGATACGTTGGTCCAGAACTGGAACTTCCACAATCTGGACGTTCGAGCACCTGCTCAACGGGCCCAAACTTCCACATTTCGGACGTTCCTGCACCTGCTCAACGGGCCCAAACTTCCACAATCCTGACGTTCTAGCCCCCTCGAAACCGTCCCAATCTTCCACAATCCGGACGTTCGTGCACCTACTCAACTGTCCCAAACTTCCACTATCTGGACGTTCCTGCACCAACTCAACGGTCATGAACTTCCACAATCCGGACGTTCGCGCACCAACTCAACTGTCCCGAACTACCGTAATATGGACGTTCGTGCCCCACCTCGACCGTCCCAAACTTCCACAATCCGGACGTTCGTGCACCTACTCAACTGTCCCAATCTTCCACTCTGGACGTTCCTGCACCAACTCAACGGTCACAAACTTCCACAATCCGGACGTTCGCGCACCAACTCAACTGTCCCGAACTACCGTAATCTGGACGTTCGTGCCCCACCTCGACCGTCCCCAACTTCCACAATCCGGACGTTCGTGCACCTACTCAACTGTCCCGAACTACCATAATCTGGACGTTCGTGCCCCCCCTCGACCGTCCCAAACTTCCACTATGTGGACGTTCGTGCTCCTACTTATCTAGTTATCTGTCCCAAACTTCCACAATCTGGACGTCCGTGCACCAACTCAACTGTCCTAAACTTCCTCAATCCGGACGTTCGTGCACGTACTCGACAGTCCCAAACTTCCACAATTCGGACGTTCGTGCACCGACTCGACAGTCCCGAACTTCCTTAATCCGGACGTTCGTGCACCGACTCGACAGTCCCGAACTTCTACAATCCGGACGTTCGTGCACCTACTCAACAGTCCCGAACTTCCACAATCTTCACGTTCGTTCACCAACTCTCCTGTCCCGAACTTCCACAATCCGGACGTTCGTGCACCAACTCAACGGTCCCAAACGTCCACAATCCGGATGTTCGAGCACCAATTAAACAGTCCCAAACTCCCCAAATCCGGACGTTCGAGCACCAACAAAACAGTCCCAAACTTCCACAATCCGGACGTTCGTGCACCAACGCAACTATCTCAAACCTCCATAATTTCGACGTGCGGGCACCTCGATAACCGTCATGAACTTCCAGAATCCGAACGTTCAGGAACCTACTCAACCGTTCCGAACTTCCACAATCTGGACGTTCGCGAACGCGTTCGTGAACCCTCATACAATCTCCCAAACATTCTCCCAACGTTTGAAAAATACAGGCATTCTGCTTATGCTCGCCGGTTACGTTTCATTTATTGTTCCCTATGAGCAAACGACTGGCGCCAAGCCGATCTGCCTACACTTATTCGCCTTTCGCAGATCTTCCAATCGGACGTCCGCCCCAAACCAGGCAGCAACGCCAACCCACACAGCAACGCACACTTCATGTTAGGAATTCTCAGTATGTGGCTCGTCGTCCAGCCGATCCTGGCTCTGGTGGGTTCCCTTCGGACAACGAAGATCATGCTTGTGAGTCAGGGTTTCAATCGGAGAGTGATCAAACAGATCATGGACGGACTGAGTGGAGACTCGAGATAAGGCATGGAGGGAGCTCATTCCGGACTTTCAACAAGCTATCATCGACTGCTCGGTATCTTTGGACGATCGCAAAGAGAGCGATGCCCGTGCTAAGATTGCTGATATCCAGGTATGAGTGGATAATTTGGCTAGCCGTCCATGTAGCTGTGGAGGTCCTGTCGTTGCACCCAACCCATCTAAAATTCCTGACCCAGGTAGGTATATGATTTATTCATGGTTAACAATCTTCGCACCACACAATATCACATCACAAACACACCACAAAACCTGAAATTGTATGGCTGTACAGACTTTTGCAAATGGTGGATCACACTGAAACTCCTATCTCCCAGAAATGTTTTTCAGTGACATACCTCATTCCTTAGCACTCACACTTGCTAAGATTAGCGGCTCAGGATAGGGGTTCAAGGGGGGTATGGTCGTGAGAGCTGAAAGACTGCATTGGGCCAATTAAACTGAAATTGTATGGCTGTACAGACTTTTGCAAATGGTGAATCAAACTGAAACTTACATCTACTCAAAATGTGTTCTCACTGACATACCGCATTCCTCAGCACTCACACTTCCTACGAGTACCGGCTCCGGGGTGGGGTTCAAGGGGGGTGGGGTAGTGAGAGCTGAGAAACTGCAGCTGGCCAATTAAACTGAAATTGTATGGCTGTACAGACTTTTGCAAATGGTGAATCAAACTGAAACTTACATCTACTCAAAATGTGTTCTCACTGACATACCGCATTCCTCAGCACTCACACTTCCTACGAGTACCGGCTCCGGGGTGGGGTTCAAGGGGGGTATGGGAATGAGAGCTAAGAAACTGAATATGGTTTGGTTTGGTTTGGGTTAGGTTAGTTTGATTTGGTTTGGTTTGGGTAGTGGGTGGTGGTTTGGTTTGGTTAGGTTTGGCTTGGTTTGGTTAGGTTTGGCTTGGTTTGGTTTGGTTTGATTTGTGTGGGTCGGGGTGGGTGGGGTCAGATTTGTTTGGTTGGATTTGTTTGGTTTGGGTTTAGTTGGCGGGTCATGTTTCGAGCTTAGTTTTACCTTGGTCAGGGTGTTAAGCGCAAATGCCACATCCTTCAAAAGGCCCTAAGTCCAATCTTTCAACACCCAGGTTAGATAGATCGTCAATACCAACGACTGTCCTCAGGTATGCCAACAAAATATTTTCAAACTGGCGGGTGTCCATCTTGCAATCCACGACATGGTTAATACATTTGACCCAACCTGCAATAGGTTTGTGGAATAGGTGAGGCCAATCGCACATTGATGGTGATGATGATGATGATGATGATGTGATGATGATGATGATGATGATGATGATGATCTGATGATGATGATGATGATGATGATGATGATGATGATGATGATGATGATGATGATGATGATGATGATGATGATGATGATGATGATGATGATGATGATAATAATGATGATGATGATGATGATGATGATGATGATGATGATGATGATGATGATGATGATGATGATGATTGATGATGATGATGATGATGATGTTGATGATGATGATGATGATGATGATGAAGATGATGGTGGTGGTGGTGGTGGTGGTGGCTGTAAATCTAGGATGGCCTACTTACAAAACATGCGTTCCTGTCCCGCTTAGGCCACCCTCAAGCCCAAGCTGCTTGTTGTAGTCATAGAAAGTGTGAATGCTTAGGAATGAAGTATGTCCCTGTTTTTGTTTGTTTTGGGACAACTGACATCCAACCTCACATAGACCGGCACTACGGTCAACCTCAGTTAAGAGTTGAAAAAGCTCATGCGTCGTCAATGTTTAACCTTGAGTCAATGATGCACCCAGCTGCCTATCACGACCAAGGCTATGTTGCTGATAAAGCTGCTTAGGGTGATGATGATGATGAGGAGGAGGAGGAGGAGGAGGTACAGGGAGAAGCAGAGACGTGTACAACATCACTACACTGTGCTAAACCTGTTGCCAAATCAGTTGCACCTTGCTCCTTGCATGGCGTGGTCGGTGTTGTGTGCTCACAGGATCCCGCTTGTAGGCATGTTTATAGACATGCCCAAACATGAGCAGTTCATTTTCTACTTGTATCTTCTCACGCATCTTCTTGCAGCTCACCCTGATATAAAGGATGTATGCATCGACGTTGGTTGCCGCTTGAAGAAAACATGGGCTCGGTACATCCAGTCTGCTCGCAAGGTTGGAGACTGTTGAACTGATCAAAGGATCATGGTAAATTGGGTTCCATGGCAGCGCGAGATACGCACTAGCATGTCAGATTCAGAACAGCGCACGATTTATGCCAGATGAAGCACGCCAAGATGGAGAGAACACGGAGCAACTTTGAAGCAAGGTGATTTTTTGTGTATTATTTAATTTTCATTGGTTTAAACCATTGATTTATTCAATGTTAAACACACGTTTCATAATGCCACTTGTTCCCCATGTTAGCTTCTTCCTTACGGTATTGGAGGGCTTCCCCGAAGACCTGGTGCATGCTGTCTCTACCCAGACCTTTCTTGCTCCCCCAACCCCAGCCAGCTCCTCACACTCTATATGGCAAACCAACACAGCCTGACCCAACCTCCTGGGCTTTCAGAGCCCAAAAGAGGAAGGCTAACAAACCCCGAGAAACCCCCCATCACAGATATTGGAGGGTCCAGAAAGCCCCATGTACCATTCTCTGCCACCATCTCCCTTGTTACATATCTGCTGGCCTCCCCGTGCATTCCCACACCTACTCCTCTGCCACCTCCATTGTGGTCACTTGGTCCCCCGTCCATCTCACAGAGGAACAAATCACCCTGCTGGTTGGTCCCACCAGATTCCAGGAACTCCTCCATGCCTACAACACTGAATCTACCCCCAAAGCCGCCACCCCCTCCATTCCACCCAGACAAGACCTCCACCTCACTAAACCTCCAACAACAAGGACAGTGGGCGGAGGAGGAGAGTTTTGATGCCAAATGGTACAGCGAACTCAGGCAAAACCTCATCATTAGCACGTCAGACACCACCCAGACTGGGATATTCCACCCCCGCCGGCAAATACCACATATAGGCTGGTACACTGAATGACAGGTACCACCACCTCCCCCCCAACTCAACAACGGAGAACACCACCTACGTCTACTCACCAACAGGCCAATGTGTCGGTCATATACCCCTCTCCAACTCACACCTCCTCCACCACAGATTAATATACCACCAAGGCACACTCTCCCCACCTCTGGACCCTCCACAGCGCGGAACCTTTCGGTGGAGACGTAGCCACCCTCCTATCACAGCACAAAGACACTACATCTCTCAATGTCTCCCCTGCCATACACACAGCTTATGTCACCCTGGGGATGACAACGGACTTGACACATCACCCCTCCTAATGAGTCCCACCTCCCCATGGGCAACACCCCCACTCCATTGGCCAACAGTTTGGCTTAGGACCCCACTGCTACTCCCACCTTGGTACGGGGGAAACACACATCTCACCAGCCAGAACCCTGGAAGAGGCCCACCAAGGCTGTTCGATGGGCACTAGGCAGTGCCATACATGCTCATCACCCTAGATATTCCGCGGTGCACCATCCTCTTGGTCCCACACGAAACACACATGCCCATAACGCCCTCCTAAATCACCCATGGGCTATGGAACTAGCCACTTCCGCCTCCCAAAGGCCAAACCCCTCCCCCCCCCCCTAAATCTGGACGGGGGGCAAACTCACCCCTGCCAAGAGACACAGAGGAAACCTACAAACTCATCGCCATCTCAAACCCAGCTGGCCATGCCAAGTACCTCCACAACCCACCCACTACATGGCCAAACCATGAGGGACATGGGGGCCACTTCCATCCCACGACCAGGTCCCCCCCTCTCCCAACTGGGCCTCCCTACCACCACCTACCCAAGGCACTAAGCTCCCTCTTAAGACCTGGGCACAACAACCCACCCCCATGCAGAAAATAGACCCCACACTCCATAACACCCCCCGGCTCCCGAAGGTGTGCACACATTACTATCCTACAAGCACCAGGTTCCTCGCTCTATACACAGCATGCGAAGTGCCATCATAGACGCAAAAAAGGCCGTCCTACGCCTAGGGGCAGGCGTATACTCCCCCCAGGCGCGCTGCACGTTGCCTCCGCATAGACCTGGCGGACAGGGCAATCACTGCCGACATCAATCGCGCGGAACTCGTGGCTATATCCAACAAGCACTCCATACACTCCGAAATAGATGAAGAACTCACCATCTACTCCGCAGCTTATGCTCCTTGCAGCTCGATTAACCCACATTTACCGTCCCAGCAGGAGCCGGGAAAACAAACACCGCGACCTCCTGCAAGACATCGCCATCCACATTATCAACAGACACAACGCTGCTGCTACTCAGACAACGCCTGCTTAAGGTCCGATCCACTCAGCGAATCGTAGGAAAGACGAGGCAGACACGCTCTGCGAAAGAGGCGACGACAGGATACATGTAATTGGGCCAGTTAAAACAGAACATGCGCACCTCAACATGCATTTGGCCGTCTGTCCAGCCCCCAATTTATTAATGGGACCAGCCCCCCGGCGTCCGGCCAACCAATCTCTACGAAAGGTATCAAGGCTAACCTCCCCACCCCCATGCACACCGGGCATGCCAACACCACGGGCATTATCCTCCATGTGGGCAAGCCAACCCCTTCCTCCTCCCCCAGGCTAGTAATCGTTTCTGGCAATCCACTGACATCAAATGGTGGCAAAAAAATACAAATCCACAAGCTAGGTGGGGACGCTTATGGACTAGAAACTGGCATACAGATTACAAACGCCCCTTGGTACCAGCACTAGCCCCCCCTCTGATGATAACTGCACCCTCTTTGTCGCAAAAGCACAGACGAGCCTGGCCATATTCTTGCTGGGTGCAGCCACCCTGTCTTCACAGGAATGTATATCAACAGACATAATAAGGCCGGTCCAATTCATCCAAAAGGCAGTAGCCAAAGGAGCTCTGGGGCTCTCCCCATTACATGGATGCAGGCACTTGAGCGACATCCGACATTCCCACGAGACCCCCAACCACTATCCAAACCCCCTCTCTTCCCCTAAGCCACATAGGATAAATACAGGCCTGATCTCCTCCTCTTTGACGACGAATCCAAACCAAGAAAGCCTACCTAGTTGATCTGGGCTACTGCTCAGAACACTAACCACCACATCAAAATTCCAGGAAAAGAGCGTTCAGCATAAGGAGCTCCAACGTATTCCTCAAACAACAAGGATTTCCTTGTCCACTACCTAGTCTTCACGATAGTACCACTGTACCATACCAATCTCAACTCTCCATCTCTCCACCTTAGGGATCAGTCACGAACACTAAGACAAACTCATCTCTAAGCTGCACAGAGAATTATCGCCTCCTGTACCAGCATTCTTGCCACAAACGTCGGAGCATGAAGGAGTCCCTCCCGCCTGGAGGTGGACACTTACTATGTCTGCACAATGGTGGCACTTTCCTCGAGGCGCGGCGTACGGGAGGGCCCTTAACACCACGCCCCTCCAGGCGTTACCCTTTTTTTTACCATTGGAGGGCTTTGTGCAAATATATGAGATGGCCAATGGACGGGATTTTCATAGGTGCAGCTCTTCACCAACATTGCTTCAAAAACGTGTTGATGTCTAGCCAAGATGCTGCTCAAGAAATATGTAGACAACAAAATACCAAACAAGCGACAACTTGATGCACTGTCACACGACCACCTATGCAATAGTCAACAACACCATCCAACCCAGCGCCAACCACACCACAATAGAATTATCAGTTTTCATCAAATTCCCTTGTAGAACGCCCAAAAACTAATGTAACTACACATCACAACCCCACACCAGCAACTACCCCTACCCGCCGACCCCCCGCGCCTCGTTGTGGCAGCACTCGTACCAGCACCAATGTTCGCTGAACTCTATGTCCCTGGTACCAACATTCTTGAGGTGTGAGCCTGTCTGAGAGTCTGGAGCGAGTAAAGAGAAATTGAGACTATCTCACGACCTAGACACTGATGTGCCTTAAGCAAAAATGAACACCAAAAGCCTAAGTGATACTACTGCAAGTTTCAATACGAATTAATATTTAATTGAATAGATTTTCACCAACCACTGGGTAGGTACCATCACCTGTCAAAATCCAAATCTTCCCTGTCACAACTCCGTGCAAAATACCAAGGAATATAACAAGAGCATACTAAGCAGTATCCAATTTTCCCAGATATTCAAAAGAAATGCAGAAGACATAGAGGAGGCAGAAAGCTCGGGCACTTGGAGAGAGAGCTTGCCCAGTTTTGGGGTGCCAAAGAAAGCGATAGATTGACCTATAAGCAAGAGGAATCTATAAGACTTCTGACGAAGGCAGGGACCCCATATGTTTTACAAACATGTTGAGTTCGGATCATATACCTGTATGCCATGTAAAGCCCTGCCGAGACATATGGTTGGAAGACCCTTTTAGACTAAGAGACCCCCGTGGAATGTTACAAACATTACATATGATAATGTCGAGTATCACCTAACTGTGAAGTTGAATGGTGAAAGACCCAGCCAGTCTCGCAGTACCTAGTACATTAAAAATATTACTAGGAAAATCCTAGTTGCTAAATTTAACACCGAAAAACAGCTGAAACCATTGTAACAAAATTCTTTGTAAAGATGAAATGTATCAAAAGATTAAACAAATGCTGAAAACCACTTTATCTATAAAGTACACAAAAAAATAACTTTATGTACCCGGTGTCCTTAATACATTACATTAGAACCACATGATAGTACAACGAAGAAAAATAGAGAAAATAAAGGAACAATGAAATTAGAGAACGAAGAAGGCAGACTTGTGTAGATTTGGTAATACCCAAACTTAGAATATTAGTGTCGTATACACTACTGATGAGAGTTGTCCTTCATAAACACATGATTATATGAGGACATTGGATGAAGTTATAGGATAAATGTTTTAATGTTGTGTCATCCGCCGAACAGCGAGCCATGTAAACATATTCATGTTCAAGACATTGTATTACACTATTCATTGATCAAAGAGTACCACCTCCTATGTGTCCTAAAACTATTTGTACGCCGAAGAGACCGCATCTAAACCATTTGTTAATATACCCCTCCTAACCTCGTATCTTAATATCATAAGTTGGAATAAGTACCCTTCAGCCTTACATTGGCCACCCCATATACTTAACTTAGCAATGCTTCCGTACTCAAAATTATGCTGATCCAATCCCCCCAAACAAATCATTTTTCATAAATAAATGGCATATCGAAATCGAACTCGGTTCCCTAAGTGCTTACCGTTCCCTGTATTATGCATGTTAACAGTTTATAGAGTAGGCCAAAGAAAAAATTTTAGGGCCTAAAGATTTTCCCAACCGTGACATAAGGGGCTACAGCGGCGAAAAACTGCCACCCCCCCCCCCTCCTCCTCCCCCCCCCCACCCCCCCGCTCCCCCCCCCCCCCAAAAAAAAAGTTTCGGGTGAACCCTAGAGAGATCTGCTCCAGCATTAAATTTAAATTTTAGATGCAGTTAGACGAAAAAAGATATCGTATCATTGAATAAGACTTATGTTTAATTTGCAACGCCTAGAAGTACCATAAGAGTGTACTACGGTCTCAAGTTTAGCAGACGACACAGCCTACCTTAAGCTGAATTACACATGCTGTTTCTAGAGTGGAGGACCGCAGACATTCTAGAGAGAACGAAGACACGGTGTAATCGAACTCCCCCTTCAAGAAAATGATGTCCGCCTTAGCGTTGACAACAGTGTGTCACCCGAGATGGTACGTTGCCATTAAAAGGGTATGGAGACCCGGCTCCCTACCCAGCGAATACGACGGGCCCCTTAAACACCACGCCCACCAGGCGTTATTCATTACGCTATTTATTTTTCTCGATGTTAAAAGCAAAGTACGGCCCATACAGAACCTCACGTAACCACCGTTTTGAGATGCCTCTCTTCATGGCTTGCTTTTATGTAATCATAACGACCGGTACTTCAATCTTCCTGACTTAAGGTCTGACAAATGACGCATCATCTCAATCTTATTCACACGCTGTCGATCGAGCGGGAGCTTTAGAGACATCCAGTGCAAAACCCATCCAGGGACGCTGTTAATGAATTCAGCTCCACCTTACCGATTTAATCAACACATCCGTTACTACCCCGCCCCCAAACCCCCCACTCCCCAACCCTCACCCCTATGCCCCCCACTCCTCAGTCCCACCCCCACCCCACGCCACCCAGAAACCAGAGACAATGACAACATACTCGCGCAACGATCTTGCTGCCGACCTGGCTTATGTCGCAACGTCCAGATTACAGCATTCACTGCAGGGATGTCGGCAGTCAAACATCGCAGTACGCTAAACTACCAGCATTTGTTAGCACCTAGCCCGACCTAACCGCCACCCCGCCACCCGCCACCGTTAAGGGTGGAGCCCAACTCCTTAAATCCTAATCCTCGTGATTTCGATAGTATCGAGTTATCCTCACGCTGTTATAACTTACCAGACATAATCCAGTCAAGCGACACCAAGTAACCTCTATCTCCGCCGTCTTCATCCCCACACTTGCGCTTTCTCAGACTTGCGTCTAGGAATGGGTCATCTATCCCCCATTTTCTTTTTTTTTCCTGTTTCCTCCTTATTTATCTTCTCCAGATGACCTGGCTATGCCTAAATCGCACTTGCGCACACATCCTACTGCCTAGGCGTGACTTGAAATTCGCTATGAACAAGATCCAGGCGAGTTCCAATCCTGGCTGCCGTGTATAGCGACACTTCCAAAGTATAAGCATCTTCGTCGGAATCAAATGCTATGAATCAACTGAAACGAGAAAACTGCATTTTAAGCATATGCCACTAGCGACTCCAGATGCAGCGCGACGAATATCTTCCTCTCTCCTCTCCCCTCACTACCCCCAATCCTCAATACATCGTAATGCAGCACACTAACATTCCCCACAAACATACACCCTCCTCCCTTTCTTGCCTCGCATTAACTATAACTAGAACCACAGCATCCCTTCCATTCCTAATACATATCTAATCACAAATAGTAATAGTCGCATAAACAATCTTAAACCCCTTCGCTCACTCAACCATGCTCTCCCCTCTCCTACTACACCACAGCATCCCTTCCATGCTCATAGTATATCTTGTTGCTCACACATTCAGTTCCCATCAACCTGCTATACGCCCCCCCCACACACCCCCACAACCGCCCTCTCTCCTCTCCACCCCACACATCATCTCCATCTATTTATGTTGCACAAAATATAACATCGCCAGATCTTACAGCCCCTCCCTTCCCCCACGCCTTATGTCTTCACTTCCCCCCCCTTCCATATATCCCTCCCTCCCTTTCTCCCTCACAACACCCAAAACATCCCTCTAATCCTCATTACTCCTATGATGACAAAAACATAATTATTCCTCAAGCTTGCAGCCCTTCTCCCTCCTCTCCACACTCTCCTAAACATCCTTACCTCCACAACATTGCATCCATATTGCACTACACTCTCAAAACCTTAATCCCCCTCCTCCCTCGCGTCCGCCCTCTCTTTTTCTTACCACCTCAACGGTTCAATACAATTTCTTCTGTTATTCATTTCCCCTCCCAACTACACCCCCCACACCGTCCCTCCCATACATACTCCACACCACCTCTC
>JAJSRW010002019.1:0-30540 GCA_022414725.1 Microglena sp. YARC | reverse complement strand
AGGTGTCTTTTCCGGGAACACACACACATCAAACTGCTTAGTTGTACATGTGCCAATCACAGCCTACAAGTAGTTGTCCGATCCAAAAAACAAAAACACGATCAACTGGCTAGTTTGTACATTTTGCATCACAACTACAAAGTTCTTCCGAACACACACACATCAACTGCTAAGTTTGATACATTTGCCAATCAACACCTACAAGTACTTCCGAACACACAACATTCAACTGCTAGTTGTAACATTGCCATTCACACCTTGAATGAAGTAGTTTCCGAACACACACACATTCAGCTGCTAGTTGTACATTGCCATCGACACTACTAAGTAAGTTCCGAATCACACACACATCAGAGCTGCTAGTTGTAACATTGCCATCAGCACTTACAAGTTACTTTCCGAACACACACACATCAACTTGCTAGGTTGTACATTGATAACACTACAAGTGACTTTTCGAACACACACACATCGAATGGGCTAGTTTGTTACATTTGGCCATCACACCTTACAAGTTAACATGTTCCGAACACACCCACACATAACCTGCTAGTTTGCTGCATTGCCATCGACACCTAGCAAGTAGTTCCGAAGCACACACACATTCGAACTGCTAGTTGTACATTGCCGATCTATCACCTAAGACTTCCGGAACACACACACAATCATACTGCTTAGTGATGTACCCATGGGCCATCAACACCTAACAAGTAGTTCCGAACACACACACATCACTGCTGAGTTGTACATTTGCCAAATCTACACCTACAAGTAGTTCGAACACACACAACATCAACTGCTAGTTTTGTTACATTGGCCCATCACACCTACAAGTAGTTCCGGACACACACACATCAAACGCTAGTTGTACATTGCCATCAACACCTACAAGTACTCCGAACACACATCACATCACTTGCTAGTTGTTGACATGCCATCACACTTACAAGTACTTCCGAACACACACACCATCAAGCTGCCTAGTTGTACATTGCCCAACCAAGGGGAACTCCAAGATCCGAACACACACACATCAGCTCTAGTTGTACATTGGCCATCACAGCCTACAAGGTTACTCGAACACGACACACATCCAACTGCTAGTTGTAGCATTTGCATATACCTACAAGTACTTCCGAACACACGCCTCCACAATTCAACTGCTAGTTGTACATTGCCATCAACACCTACAAGTAGTTCGGAACACAACACACATCAACTGCTAGTTGTACATTGCCATCAACCACAAGTATTCCGAACAACACACATTCAACTGCTAGTTTGTAACTTGCCATCACATCAAGTAGTTCGAACACACACACAAACTGCTAGTTGTAACGCTTGCCATCACAGCCTACAGTACTCGAAGCACGGACGACGACAGTACTGCTAGTTGTACATTGCCTCACATCTTCACCTAACAAGTTCCGAACACAGCCACAGCATCAACTGCTAGTTGTATCATTGCTCCACACTACGAGTAGTTCCGAACACACACACAACAAGTAGTCAACTTGCTAGTTGTACAATTCGCCACCAACACCTACAAGTAGTGTTGCACAATCACCTACTACGACACAATACAACGAGTTTACACTGCTTACCCGGAACACACACTACATCAACTACCATCATTCACCTACAGTGTGTCGTACAACACACTGCCAACCACACAATTACCAAGCTTAAGTTGACCAACATTACACACACATCACTGGCTAGTACTGTACAAATTGCCATCACACTACACAATTCTTCCGAGCGCAGCACAATCAAACTGCTTCGTTTACATTGTAGCCATACACTATCCTACAAGTACTACACATGCGGGAAAAGGCAGATCTTACACAAACACATCCCACAGCATGTTGTGCATTGCATCCACAGGACACATAGGTACAAGTAGTTCCGAACACACACACATCAACTAGGCATAAAAGCTGTAGATCGCTGAGCCGATAACAGACAACACACAACATCAATGCTAACATGGTTGAACTAGTTCCGAAACGACACGATAGCACATTTGCCATATCCAGGTAGTACTTCATCGACAGTACACATCTACCGACCAACAGCTAGTTCGTAACATTGCGACACTCACCCATACAGTACATTAGTTTCACACGCTACACTGGCACAGCACACTTGTTCAACGTAACGACACACAATCAACTAGCTGCTAGTTGTTAAACATTGCACATCATACACACAATTCAACCACATCTGCAGTACTTCCGACACACACAATTGCACTCAAGGTTGCTTAGTTAGTTGGCAACTATTCAAGATTGCTTACACCAGTCACACTAACAAGTACTGTCGACACACATAACACTCAACTGCAACTGCATTACGTTGTACAGCTATGCCATCCTACCTTAAAAACACACACACAGTCCCGACGTGCTACACACTATTGTACACTGCTATTGTACATTGCCATCGACAACCTACAAGTTACTTCCGAAATCACACACATCAAATGCTTATTGTTTACATTGCATCAACTGCCTCAGTTGTACGATAGCCATCAACACCTACAAGTAGTCTTCCGAACACACAACACATCAACTGCTAGTTGTACATTGCCATCACACTAAAGTAGTTCACCACCTCAACTGCTAGTTGAACATTGCATCACACTACAAGTCTTCGAACACGACAACAATAACACATCACTTGTACATTTGCACTAACATAATATTATTCCGAATCACACGACACACGTGTGATTGCCATCACGACACTAATACTCTCACTGAGCACATCAACTGCTAGTTGACTTGCCATCCACAACCTAAGTCCGAAAATCACGACATCACTGCTAGTGTACATTGCCATAGCACTGCATACAAGTATTCCGAAACACACACGATCAACTGCTTAGTTGTATATTGCCATCACACCTACAGAAGTTTCCCACACACACATCAAATCACTGCTTGATCATTACTAATTCCGAACACACACACATCAAACTGTAGGTACATTGCCATCACACTACAAGTTTTCGAACACATCACACATCAACTGTAGTTGTACATTGCCATCACACCTACAAGTTCCGAACACACACAAGTGCCACCAAAGTTCTTGTTCCTAGTTGTAAACACACATACCACACACTCACTATGCTAATTGTACATAGCCATCCACAACCTACAAGTAATTCCGAACACACCACACATCAACAAGTTGTCACACACATCCGCACACACAATTGCTAGTTGTACATTGCCATCAACATCCTACAAGTACTTCCGAACACAACACACATAACTGCTAGTTGTACATTGCATCACACCTACAAGTACTTCCGAACACAACACACATCAACTGCTAGTTGTACATTGCCATCACACCTACAAGTAGTTTCCGACACACACACATCAACTGCTAGTGTGTACATTGCCATCACACCTACAAGTAGTTCCGTAACACACACAACATCACCTGCTAGTTTGTACATTGCCATCACACTACAACTGTACTTCCGAACACACACACATCAACTGCTAGTTTGTAGCATTGCCATCACACCTACAAGTACTTCCGAACACACACACATCAACTGCTAGTTGTACATTTGCCATCACACCTACAAGTCTTCGAACACACACACATCAACTGCTAGTTGTACATTGCCAATCACACTACAAGTACTTCCGACCACACACATACTGCTAGTTGTACATTGCCATCAACCTACAAGTAGTTCCGAATACACACACATCAATGCTAGTTGTACATTGCCATCACACCTACAAGTATCGAACACACAGCCATCAACTGCTAGTTGTACATTGCCATCACACTACATCACCTTATGTGCCTCAAGTACTTCCGAACACACACACACAACTGCTGTCTGTATCATTTGCCATCAACACTACAAGTAGTTCCGAACACACACACATCAACTGCTAGTTGTACTTGCCTCACACCAACCTCAAGTATTCCGACTACACATCACTGCATAGTTGTTACTCACATTGCAGGTTAGTTGAAACTGCACATTGCTCATCACACCTACACGAAGTACTTCCGAACACACACACACTCAAGCGGCTGTTGTACATTGCATCACACTGGCGCGAAACCGATGCGCACCACACACACTCAAATGCTAGTTGTACATTTGCCATCATCACTACAATCCGAACACACACACATCAACTGTAGTTGTAACTGCCATCACACCTACAGTAGTTCCGAACACACACACATCAACTGCTAGTTGTATGACCATCAACCTTACAGTGTTCCCGAACACACACACATCAACTGCTAGTTGTACATTGCCATCACACTACAATTTCCGAACACAACTGCTAGTTGTATGCCATCACAGAATCCTACAAGTAAGTGTTCCGACACACACACATGCAACTGCTAGTGTACAGTTTGCCGATTCTACTTACAGTTCCGAACACACACACATCAACTGCTAGTTGTACATTGCCATCGACCTAAAGTAGTTCCGAACACATTCACATCAATGCTAGTTTGTACATTGCCATCACACACAAGTAAGTTCCTGAATACACAACATTCAACTGCATTTCAACACTACAAGTAAGTTTTCGCGAACACCACACAAATCAACTGCTAGTTGTACATTGCCATTCACAACCTACAAGTACTTCTCCGATACACCACACATCAACTGCTAGTTTGTACATCTTGCCCATCACACCTACAAGTTACTTCCGAACACACCACATGCAACTGCTAGTTTGTACATTGCCATCACACTACAAGTAGTCCGACACACAACATGCCGAACACACACCACACATCCGAACACAGACAGCACAACTGCTAGTTGTACATTGCCATCACACCTACAAGTACTTCCGAACACACACACATCAACTGCTAGTTGTACATTGCCATCACACGACCTACAGTAGTCTTCCAGAACACACACACATCAACTGCTATATGTTACATGCATCACAGCCTACATAGGTAGTTCGTTATCACACACCTACAAGCTAGCATTTTAAATTTGCCATCACCTACGACACAACACATCAACTGCTAGTTGTACATTGCCATCACACCTACAAGTACTTCCGAACACACACACATCAACTGCTAGTTGTATCCATTGCCATCACACCTACAAGTACTTCCGAAACACACACACATCAATGCTAGTTGTACATGCCATGCCATCACCACCTCACACCCACAAGTAGTTCCGAACACACACACATCAACTGCTAGTTGTTACATTGCCAACACCTACAAGTATTTCGACACACACACACATCAACTGCTAGCATTGTACTAAAGTATTGAACAACACACCATCATCTAGTTGTACACCTACAAAAGTAGATTCGAACACACACACATCAAACTGCTAAGTTGTACATTGCCATCCGAACAGCACACACACCTACTAGTTGTAAGTAGTTACTTCCCCGAACACACACACATAACTGCTAGTTGTACATTGCCATCAACACCTACAAGTAGTCCGAACACTTCCGAGTTGTACAACACACATCAACTGCTAGTTGTACATTGCCATCACACCTAAGTTTTGTACAAGTATTGTGTCCGAACACACACAATACCACAATCAAAAAACCGGGGGCTAGTTGTGTACTCATGCCATCACACCGTCAACACCTAAGTTGTTCCTACACACACAGATCAACTGCTAGTTTTGTACATTGCCAATCAAACCTGACATAGTCTTCCGACACACACACATTGCTATTGTACCTCAACCTAGTTTGTACAGTTTCGAACACCATCACACAAAGTACTGAACACACATCACATCAGACGTTTGTTACGATTGCCATCAAACTCACACCTAACAAGTAGTCGACACACACATATTGCTAGTGGATGTACATATGCCGTACACACACACATCGAACACCGACACAACTGCTAGTTGTACATGGCCATCACACAAGTAGTTCCGAACACACACAGCACTAAGTACATTCATACTAGTCTTCGAACACAACACACATCAACTGCTAGTTGTACATTTGTACGTATTGCAGCATCCGCCACTCGTGACACCCCTAACAGTAGTTTCCGAACAACACACACATCAACTGCTAGTTGTAGATTGCCATCACACCTACAAAGTTACTTCCGAACACACCACGATCAAAGTTTGTCCAAGTTGTTGCCATATCACCTACTACTTCCGAACACACACACATCAACTGCTAGTTGTACATTGCCATCACACACACTTCTCCGAACAACACAACTTCGCCATCACACCCTACAAACGAAAACGAACTACACATACTGCTAGTTGTACAGTGCCATCACTTACAAGTACTCGAACACACACACACCAGTTCTTGTACATTGGCCATAAACACCTACAAGTTCTTTCCGAAGGGGGGCCTCATTCACACACATCAACTGCTAGTTTTTAGTTGTTTTTTCCAACACACACACATAACAGTTGTACCGAATCACACCTACAAGTAACTGTTCCGAACACACACACATCAAACTGCTAGTTTGTAACATTGCCATCACACCTACAAGTAGAACACACACACTCAAACTGCTTAAGTTGTTTGCAACACACCTCAACTTTCCGAACACACACACATCAACCTGCTAGTTGACATTGCCATCTACACCTACAAGTAGTTTGCCGAACACACACACATCAACTGCTAGTTACATTGCCATCACACACTACAAGTACTTCCGAAATCACACACAGTTTTTCACACATCGAACACAATCAATTAATGCTAAGTTGTACATTGCCATCACACCTACAAGTACTCCGAACAACACACATCAACTGCTAGTACATTGGCATCACACCTACAAGTCCGAACAGCACACACACAACTGCATTGCATCACAAACCCACGTCACGAACACACACTACAAGTACGGTTCGAACTAAAAATAGTAACCACACATCAACTGCTAGTTGTACATTGCCATCACACCTACAAGTACAGTGTTCCGAACACACACACATCCGACACACACAACTGCTAGTTGTAAACATTGCCATCCCCCCTACAAGTACCTTCGCGACCACCACATTTCTAGTTGTACATTGCATTCACACCTACAAGTAGTTCGCGAACACACACATCACTTGCTAGTTGGTACAGTGCCATTTCCAGCCCCTAAGTGGTACATTTGGCCATCAAGATGTTGTACTTCCGATTGGCCACACACATTTAGTTTTGTACATTGCATCAACACTACAAGTACTGTCCGAACACACACACTCCGAAACACACACATAACTGTACAAGATTGCCATCCACACCTACAAGTACCTTTTCCGAAACACACATCAACTGCTAGTTGTACATTGCCATCACACCTCCGAACACACACACATCAACTGCTAGTTGTACATTGCCATCACACCTACAAAGTACTTCCGAACACCACACACATCAACTGCTAGTTGTACATTGCCATCACATCCTACAAGTAGTTCCGAACACACACACATCAACTGCTAGAAAGTTGTAACATTTGCCATCCACACCTACAAGTACTTCCGAACACACACACATCAACTGCTAGTTGTACATTGCCATCACACCTACAAAGTACTTCGAACAACACACATTCAACTGCTAGTTGTACATTGCCATCACACCTACAAGTACTTCCGAAAACACACACACATCAATCTGCTAGTTGTACATTTGCCATCACACACCTACCAAGTACTTCCGAACACACACACCACATCAACTGCTAGTTGTACATTGCCATCACACCTACAAGTACTTTCCGAACACACACACATCAACTGCTAGTTGTACATTGCAACACTACATCGCCACACCTACAAGTACTTCCGAACACACACACATTCAACTGCTAGTTGTACATTGCCATCACACCTTTACAAGTACTTCCGACACACACACAGTCAACTGCTAGTTGTACATTGCAAGTACTTCGAACACACAACAAAAGTATTCCCACCGACAAACACATTGCCATCAACTGTCGACATTGCATCCACACACACACACAAGTTATAATTCCAAGCGTACACATCACAACTGCATACTTTTGCCATCACACCTACACAAGTACTTCCGAAACACTCACATAACATCAACTGGCTAGTTACATTCCTCAACACCTCGAACACACACACACATAGTTACTTTCCGAACACACACACATCAACGTGCTAGTTGTAACATTGCCATCACACCTACACAGTACTTCCGTAACACACACACATATCACTGCTAGTTGTACATTGCCAATCACACTACAAGTACTTCCGAACACCACACACATCAACTGCTAGTTGTACATTGCCATCACACCTACAAGTAGTTCCCGAACACACACACATCAACTGCTAGTTGTACATTGCATCACACCTACAAGTACTTCCGAACACACACACATCAACTGCTAGTTGTACATTGCCATCACACCTACAAGTACTTCCGAACACACACACATCAACTGCTAGTTGTACATTGCCATCAAACACCTACAAGTACTTCCGAACACACACATCAACTGCTAAGTTGTACATTGCCATCACACCTACAAGTGTTCCACACACACACATCAACTGCTAGTTGTACATTGCCATCACCTACAGTTCCGAACACACACACATCAACTGCTAGTTGTACATTGCATCACACTACAAGTACTTCCGAACACACACACATCAACTGCTAGTTGTACATTGCCATCACACCTACAAGTACTTCCGAAACACACACACATCAACTGCTAGTTGTACATTGCCATCAACCTACAAGTAGTTTCCGAACACACACACATCAACTGCTAGTTGTACATTGCCATCACACTTACAAGTCCGAACACACACACATCAACTGCTAGTTGTACAGTTGTTACATTGCCATCACACCTACAAGTACTTCCGAAACACACACATCAACTGCTAGTTGTACATTGCCATCCACACTACAAGTACTTCCGAACACACACACATCAACTGCTAGTTTTGTACATTGCCATCACACCTACAAGTAGTTCCGAAACACACACACATCAACTGCTAGTTGTACATTGCCATCACACCTACAAGTACTTCCGAACACACACACATCAACTGCTAGTTGTACATGCCATCACACCTACAGGTACTTCCGACACACACACATCAACTCTAGTTGTACATTGCCATCACACCTACAAGTAGTTCCGAACACACACACATCACTGCTAGTTGTACATTGCCATCACACCTACAAGTACTTCCGAACACACACACATCAACTGCTAGTTGTACATTGCCATCACACCTACAAGTACTTCCGAACACACACACATCAACTGCTAGTTGTACATTGCCATCACACCTACAAGTAGTTTCCGAACACACACACATCAACTGCTAGTTGTACATTGCCATCACACCTACAAGTAGTTCCGAACACACACACATCAACTGCTAGTTGTACATTGCCATCACACCTACAAGTAGTTCCGAACACACACACATCAACTGCTAGTTGTACATTGCCATCACACCTACAAGTTACTTCCGAACACACACACATCAACTGCTAGTTGTACATTGCCATCACACCTACAAGTAGTCTTCCGAACACACACACATCAACTGCTAGTTGTACATTGCCATCACACCTACAAGTACTTTCCGAACACACACACATCAACTGCTAGTTGTAACATTGCCATCACACCTACAAGTAGTTCCGAACACACACACATCAACTGCTAGTTGTACATTGCCATCACACCTACAAGTACTTCCGAACACACACACATCAACTGCTAGTTGTACATTGCCATCACACTACAAGTACTTCGAACACACACACATCACTGCTAGTTGTACATTGCCATCACACCTACAAGTATTCCGAACACACACACATCAACTGCTAGTTGTACATTGCCATCACACCTACAAGTACTTCCGAACACACACACATCAACTGCTAGTTGTACATTGCCATCACACCTACAAGTAGTTCCGAACACACACACAATCAACTGCTAGTTGTACATTGCATCACACCTACAGTACTTCCGAACACACACACATCAACTGCTAGTTGTACATTGCCATCACACCTACAAGTACTTCCGAACACACACACACATCAACTGCTAGTTGTACATTGCCATCACACCTACAAGTAGTTCCGAACACACACACATCAACTGCTAGTTGTACATTGCATCACACCTACAAGTACTTCGAACACACACACATCAACTGCTAGTTGTACATTGCCATCACACCTACAAGTAGTTCCGAACACACACACATTCAACTGCTAGTTGTACATTGCCATCACACCTACAAGTACTTCCCGAACACACACACATCAACTGCTAGTTGTACATTGCCATCACACCTACAAGTAGTTCCGAACACACACACATCAACTGCTAGTTGTACATTGCCATCACACCTACAAGTACTTCCGAACACACACACATCAACTGCTAGTTGTACATTGCCATCACACCTACAAGTACTTCCGAACACACCACACATCAACTGCTAGTTGTACATTGCCATCACACCTACAAGTACTTCCGAACACACACACATCACTGCTAGTTGTACATTGCCATCACACCTACAAGTACTTCCGAACACACACACATCAACTGCTAGTTGTACATTGCCATCACACCTACAAGTACTTCCGAACACACACACATCAACTGCTAGTTGTACATTGCCATCACACCTACAAGTAATTTCCGAAACACACACACATCAACTGCTAGTTGTACATTGCCATCACACCTACAAGTACTTCCGAACACACACACAATCAACTGCTAGTTGTACATTGCCATCACACCTACAAGTACTTCCGAACACACACACATCAACTGCTAGTTGTACATTGCCATCACACCTACAAGTACTTCCGAACACACACACATCAACTGCTAGTTGTACATTGCCAAGTATCCGAAACACACACACATACAAGCCATCACAACCTACAACTTCCGAACACACACACATCAACTGCTAGTTGTACATTGCCATCACACCTACAAGTAGTTCCGAACACACACACATCAACTGCTAGTTGTACATTGCCATCACACCTACAAGTAGTTCCGAACACACACACATCAACTGCTAGTTGTTGTACATTGCCATCACACCTACAAGTAGTTCCGAACACCACACATCAACTGCTAGTTGTACATTGCCATCACACCTACAAGTACTTCCGAACACACACACATCAACTGCTAGTTGTACATTGCCATCACACCTACAAGTACTTCCGAACACACACACATCAACTGCTAGTTGTACATTGCCATCACACCTACAAGTACTTCCGAACACCACACACATCAACTGCTAGTTTGTACATTGCCATCACACCTACAAGTACTTCCGAACACACACACATCAACTGCTAGTTGTACATTGCCATCACACCTACAGTAGTTCCGAACACAACACACATCAACTGCTAGTTGTACATTGCATCACACCTACAAGTACTTCCGAACACAACACACATCAACTGCTAGTTGTACATTGCCATCACACCTACAAGTAGTTCCGAACACACACACATCAACTGCTAGTTGTACATTGCCATCACACCTACAAGTACTTCCGAAACACACACACATCAGTTGTACATTGCTAGTTGTACATTGCCATCACACCTACAAGTACTTCCGAACACACACACATCAACTGCTAGTTGTACATTGCCATCACACCTACAAGCTAGTTCCGAACACACACACATCACTGCTAGTTGTAGTTGTACACACATTGCCATCACACCTACAAGTACTTCCGAACACACACACATCAACTGCTATGTTGTACATTGCCATCACACCTACAAGTACTTCCGAACACACACACATCAACTGCTAGTTGTACATTGCCATCACACCTACAAGTACTTCCGAACACACACACATCAACTGCTAGTTGTACATTGCCATCACACCTACAAGTAGTTCCGAACACACACATCAACTGCTAGTTGTACATTGCCATCACACCTACAAGTACTTCCGAACACACACACATCAACTGCTAGTTGTACATTGCCATCACACCTACAAGTACTTCCGAACACACACACATCAACTGCTAGTTGTACATTGCCATCACACTACAAGTAGTTTCCGAACACACACACATCAACTGCTAGTTGTACATTGCCATCACACCTACAAGTACTTCCGAACACACACACATCAACTGCTAGTTGTACATTGCCATCACACCTACAAGTACTTCCGAACACACACACATCAACTGCTAGTACATTGCACACCCTACATTGCCATCACACCTACAAGTACTTCCGACAACACACACATCAACTGCTAGTTGTACATTGCCATCACCACAAGTACTACAACTGCTAGTTGTACTTCCGAACACACACACATCAACTGCTAGTTGTACATTGCCATCACACCTACAAGTACTTCCGAACACACACACATAACTGCTAGTTGTACATTGCCATCACACCTACAAGTACTTCCGAACACACACACATCAACTGCTAGTTGTACATTGCCATCACAACCTACAAGTAGTTCCGAACACACACACATCAACTGCTAGTTGTACATTGCCATCACACCTACAAGTACTTCCGAACACACACACATCAACTGCTAGTTGTACATTGCCATCACACACAAGTTTCCGAACACACACACATCAACTGCTAGTTGTACATTGCCATCACACCTACAAGTACTTTCCGAACACACACACATCAACTGCTAGTTGTACCATTGCCATCACACCTACAAGTACTTCCGAACACACACACATCAACTGCTAGTTGTACATTGCCATCTACACCTACAAGTACTTCCGAACACACACACATCAACTGCTAGTTGTACATTGCCATCACACCTACAAGTAGTTCCGAACACACACACATCAACTGCTAGTTGTACATTGCCATCACACCTACAAGTACTTCCGAACACACACACATCAACTGCTAGTTGTACATTGCCATCACACCTACAAGTACTTCGAACACACACACATCAACTGCTAGGTTGTACATTGCCATACACCCATCACACCATACAAGTACAAGTAGTTTCCGAACACACACACATCAACTGCTAGTTGTACATTGCATCACACCTACAAGTAGTTCCGAACACACACACATCAACTGCTAGTTGTACATTGCCATCACACCTACAAGTACTTCCGAACACACACACATCAACTGCTAGTTGTACATTGCCATCACACCTACAAGTACTGTTCCGAACACACACACATCAACTGCTAGTTGTACATTGCCATCACACCTACAAGTACTTCCGAACACACACACATCAACTGCTAGTTGTACATTGCCATCACACCTACAAGTAGTTTCCGAACACACACACATCAACTGCTAGTTTGTACATTGCCATCACACACTACAAGTACTTCCGAACACACACACATCAACTGCTAGTTGTACATTGCCATCACAACCTACAAGTTACTTTCCGACACACACACACATCAACTGCTAGTTGTACATTGCCATCACACCTACAAGTACTTCCGAACACACACACATCAACTGCTAGTATGTACATTGCCATCACACCTACAAGTACTTTCCGAAACACACACACATCAACTGCTAGTTGTACATTGCCATCACACCTACAAGTACTTCCGAACACACACACATCAACTGCTAGTTGTACATTGCCATCACACCTACAAGTAGTTCCGAACACACACACATCAACTGCTAGTTGTACATTGCCATCACACCTACAAGTACTTCCGAACCACACACACATCAACTGCTAGTTGTACATTGCCATCACACCTACAAGTACTTCCGAACACACACACATCAACTGTTAGTTGTACATTGCCATCACACCTACAAGTACAAGTAGTTCCGAACACACACACATCAACTGCTAGTTGTACATTGCCATCACACCTACAAGTAGTTCCGAACACACACACATCAACTGCTAGTTGTACATTGCCATCACACCTACAAACAGTACTTCCGAACACACACACATCAACTGCTAGTTGTACATTGCCATCACACCTACAAGTACTTCCGAACACACACACATCAACTGCTAGTTGTACATTGCCATCACACCTACAAGTAGTTCCGAACACACACACATCAACTGCTAGTTGTACATTGCCATCACACCTACAAGTACTTCCGAACACACACACATCAACTGCTAGTTGTACATTGCATCACACCCATCCGACACACACACATCAACTGCTAGTTGTACATTGCCATCACACCTACAAGTAGTTCCGAACACACACACATCAACTGCTAGTTGTACATTGCCATCACACCTACAAAGTTCCGAACACACACACATCAACTGCTAGTTGTACATTGCCATCACACCTACAAGTACTTCCGAACACACACACATCAACTGCTAGTTGTACATTGCCATCACACCTACAAGTACTTCCGAAACACACACACATCAACTGCTAGTTGTACATTGCCATCACACCTACAAGTACTTCCGAAACACACACACATCAACTGCTAGTTGTACATTGCCATCACACCTACAAGTACTTCCGAAACACACACACATCAACTGCTAGTTGTACATTGCCATCACACCTACAAGTACTTCCGAACACACACACATCATCAACTGCTAGTTGTAACATTGCCATCACACCTACAAGTAGTTCCGAAACACACACACATCAACTGCTAGTTGTACATTGCCATCACACCTACAAGTAGTTCCGAAACACACACACATCAACTGCTAGTTGTACATTGCCATCACACCTACAAGTACAAGTGTTCCGAACACACACACATCAACTGCTAGTTGTACATTGCCATCACACCTACAAGTAGTTCCGAACACACACACATCAACTGCTAGTTGTACATTGCCATCGACACACACCTAACAAGTAGACTTCCGAACACACACACATCAAACTGCTAGCTTGTACATTGCCATCACACATACAAGTACTTCCGAACACACACACATCAACTGCTAGTTGTACATTGCCATCACACCTACACAGAGTTCCGAACACACACACATCAACTGCTAGTTGTACATTGCCATCACACCTACAAGTAGTTCCGAACACACACACATCAACTGCTAGTTGTACATTGCCATCACACCTACAAGTACTTCCGAACACACACACATCAACTGCTAGTTGTACATTGCCATCACACCATACAAGTAGTTCCGAACACACACACATCAACTGCTAGTTGTACATTGCCATCACACCTACAAGTACTTCCGAACACACACACACATCAACTGCTAGTTGTACATTGCCATCACACCTACAAGTAGTTCCGAACACACACACACATCAACTGCTAGTTGTACATTGCCATCACACCTACAAGTAGTTCCGAACACACACACACATCAACTGCTAGTTGTACATTGCCATCACACCTACAAGTAGTTCCGAACACACACACATCAACTGCTAGTTGTACATTGCCATCACACCTACAAGTACTTCCGAAACACACACACATCAACTGCTAGTTGTACATTGCCATCACACCTACAAGTACTTCCGAACACACACACATCAACTGCTAGTTGTACATTGCCATCACACCTACAAGTACTTCCGAACACACACACATCAACTGCTAGTTGTACATTGCCATCACACCTACAAGTAGTTACATCAAGTTGTACTGCCCATCACACTACAAGTACTTCCGAACACACACACATCAACTGCTAGTTGTACATTGCCATCACACCTACAAGTACTTCCGAACACACACACATCAACTGCTAGTTGTACATTGCCACACCTACAAGTACTTTCCGAACACACACACATCAACTGCTAGTTGTACATTGCCATCACACTACAAGTACTTCCGAACACACACACATCAACTGCTAGTTGTACATTGCCATCACACCTACAAGTAGTTCCGAACACACACACATCAACTGCTAGTTGTACATTGCCATCACACCTACAAACTTCCGAACACACACACATCAACTGCTAGTTGTACATTGCCATCACACCTACAAGTAGTTCCGAACACACACACATCAACTGCTAGTTGTACATTGCCATCACACCTACAAGTAGTTCCGAACACACACACATCAACTGCTAGTTGTACATTGCCATCACACCTACAAGTAGTTCCGAACACACACACATCAACTGCTAGTTGTACATTGCCATCACACCTACAAGTAGTTCCGAACACACACACATCAACTGCTAGTTGTACATTGCCATCACACCTACAAGTACTTCCGAAACACACACACATCAACTGCTAGTTGTACATTGCCATCAACACCTACAAGTACTTCCGAACACACACACATCAACTGCTAGTTGTACATTGCCATCACACCTACAAGTAGTTTCCGAACACACACACATCAACTGCTAGTTTGTACATTGCCATCACACCTACAAGTAGTTCCGAAACACACACACATCAACTGCTAGTTGTACATTGCCATCACACCTACAAGTACTTCCGAACACACACACATCAACTGCTAGTTGTACATTTGCCATCACACCTACAAGTACTTCCGAACACACACACATCAACTGCTAGTTGTACATTGCCATCACACCTACAAGTACTTCCGAAACACACACACATCAACTGCTAGTTGTACATTGCCATCACACCTACAAGTACTTCCGAACACACACACATCAACTGCTAGTTTGTACATTGCCATCACACCTACAAGTAGTTCCGAACACACACACATCAACTGCTAGTTGTACATTGCCATCACACCTACAAGTACTTCCGAACACACACACATCAACTGCTAGTTGTTACATTGCCATCACACCTACAAGTACTTCCGAACACACACACATCAACTGCTAGTTGTACATTGCCATCACACCTACAAGTACTTCCGAACACACACACATCAACTGCTAGTTGTACATTGCCATCACACCTACAAGTACTTCCGAACACACACCACATCAACTGCTAGTTGTACATTGCCATCACACCTACAAGTACTTCCGAACACACACACATCAACTGCTAGTTGTTTACATTGCCATCACACTACACAAGTAGCTTCCGAACACACACACATCAACTGCTAGTTGTACATTGCCATCACACCTACAAGTACTTCCGAACACACACACATCAACTGCTAGTTGTACATTGCTACAAGTATCACACCTACTGCAAGTACTACAAGTTCCGAACACACACACATCAAACTGCTAGTTGTACATTGCCATCACACCTACAAGTACTTCCGAACACACACACATCAACTGCTAGTTGTACATTGCCATCACACCTACAAGTAGTTCGAACACACACACATCAAACTGCTAGTTGTACATTGCCATCACACCTCCGAACACCAACACACTACAAGTACTTCCGAACACACACACATCAACTGCTAGTTGTACATTGCCATCACACCTACAAGTAGTTCCGAACACACACACATCAACTGCTAGTTGAACACACACTACATACTGCATTGCCATCACACCTACAAGTACTTGACACACACACATCCGAGTTGTACACACACACATCAACTGCTAGTTGTACATTGCCATCACACCTACAATTGTACTTCCGAACACACACACAAGTATCAACTGCTAGTTGTACATTGCCATCACACCTACAAGTACTTCCGAACACACACACATCAACTGCTAGTTGTACATTGCCATCACACCTACAAGTACTTCCGAACACACACACATCAACTGCTAGTTGTACATTGCCATCACACCTACAAGTACTTCCGAAACACACACACATCAACTGCTAGTTGTACATTGCCATCACACCTACAAGTACTTCCGAACACACACACATCAACTGCTAGTTGTACATTGCCATCACACCTACAAGTACTTCCGACACACACACACATCACATGAAACACACACACAACTGCTAGTTGTACATTGCCATCACACCTACAAGTACTTCCGAACACACACACATCAACTGCTAGTTGTACATTGCCATCACACCTACAAGTAGTTCCGAACACACACACATCAACTGCTAGTTGTACATTGCCATCACACCTACAAGTACTTCCGAACACACACACATCAACTGCTAGTTGTACATTGCCATCACACCTACAAGTAGTTCCGAACACACACACATCAACTGCTAGTTGTACATTGCCATCACACCTACAAGTAGTTCCGAACACACACACATCAACTGCTAGTTGTACATTGCCATCACACCTACAAGTACTTCCGAAACACACACACATCAACTGCTAGTTGTACATTGCCATCACACTACAAGTAGTTCCGAACACACACATCAACTGCTAGTTGTACATTGCCATCACACCTACAAGTAGTTTCCGAACACACACACACATCAACTGCTAGTTTGTACATTGCCATCACACCTACAAGTAGTTCCGAACACACACACATCAACTGCTAGTTGTACATTGCCATCACACCTACAAGTACTTCCGAACACACACACATCAACTGCTAGTTGTACATTGCCATCACACCTACAAGTACTTCCGACACACACACACATCAACTGCTAGTTGTACATTGCCATCACACCTACAAGTACTTCCGAACACACACACATCAAACTGCTAGTTTGTACATTGCCATCACACCTACAAGTACTTCCGAACACACACACATCAACTGCTAGTTTGTACATTGCCATCACACCTACAAGTAGTTCCGAACACACACACATCAACTGCTAGTTGTACATTGCCATCACACCTACAAGTACTTCCGAACACACACACATCAACTGCTAGTTGTTACATTGCCATTAGTTCGAACACCCACACATCAACTGCCATTGCCATCACACTACAAGTAGTCCGAACACACACACATCAACTGCTAGTTGTACATTGCCATCACACCTACAAGTACTTCCGAACACACACACATCAACTGCTAGTTGTACATTGCATCACACCCAAGTATCACACCTACTAGTTGTAACATGCCGCATCACACCTACTTACCCGAACACACACACATCAACTGCTAGTTGTAACATTGCCATCACCTACAAGTACTTCCGAACACACACACAAAGTTGTACATTGTTCCGAACACACACACATCAACTGCTAGTTGTACATTGCCATCACACCTACAAGTAGCTTCCGAACACACACACATCAACGCTAGTTGTACATTGCCATCACACTACAGTACTTCCGAACACACACACATCAACTGCTAGTTGTACATTGCCATCACACCTACAAGTACTTCCGAACACACACACATCAAACTGCTAGTTGTACATTGCCATCACACCTACAAGTACTTCCGAACACACACACATCAACTGCTAGTTGTACATTGCCATCACACCTACAAGTAGTTCCGAACACACACACATCAACTGCTAGTTGTACATTGCCATCACACCTACAAGTACTTCCGAACACACACACATCAACTGCTAGTTGTACATTGCCATCACACCTACAAGTACCTTTCCGAACACACACACATCAACTGCTAGTTGTACATTGCCATCACACCTACAAGTACTTCGAACACACACACATCAACTGCTAGTTGTACATTGCCATCACACCTACAAGTACTTCCGAACACACACACATCAACTGCTAGTTGTACATTGCCATCACACCTACAAGTACTTCCGAACACACACACACATCAACTGCTAGTTGTACATTGCCATCACACCTACAAGTACTTCCGAAACACACACACCATCAACTGCAGTCACCCTACAAGTGAACATTGCCATCACACCTACAAGTACTTCCGAACACAACACTTCTGATAGTTGTACATTGCCATCACACCTACAAGTACTTCCGAACACACACATCAACTGCTAGTTGTACATTGCCATCAACACCTACAAGTAGTACTTCCGAACACACACACATCAACTGCTAGTTGTACATTGCCATCACACCTACAAGTACCTTCCGAACACACACACATCAACTGCTAGTTGTACATTGCCATCACACCTACAAGTCTTCCGAACACACACACACACAACACCATCAACTGCTAGTTGTACAAATGGCTACAACTTCCGAACACACACACATCAAACTGCTAAAAGTTACTTTACATTGCCATGCCACACCTACAAGTACTTCCGAACACACCACACACATCAACTGCTAGTTGTACATTGCCATCACACCTACAAGTACTTCCGAACACACACACATCAACTGCTAGTTGTACATTGCCATCACACCTACAAGTTACTTCCGAAACACACACACATCAACTGCTAGTTGTACATTGCCATCACACCTACAAGTACTTCCGAACACACACACATCAAACTGCTAGTTGTACATTGCCATCACACCTACAAGTACTTTCCGAACAACACACACATCAACTGCTAGTTGTACATTGCCATCACACCTACAAGTACTTCCGAAACACACACACATCAACTGCTAGTTGTACATTGCCATCACACCTACAAGTACTTCCGAACACACACACATCAACTGCTAGTTGTACATTGCCATCACACCTACAAGTAGTTCCGAACAACACACACACATCAACTGCTAGTTGTACATTGCCATCACACCTACAAGTAGTTCCGAACACACACACATCAACTGCTAGTTGTACATTGCCATCACACCTACAAGTACATTTCGGAACACACACACATCAACTGCTAGTTGTACATTGCCATCACACCTACAAGTAGTTCCGAACACACACACATCAACTGCTAGTTGTACATTGCCAAGTATCACACCTACAGTAGTGCTAGTACTTCGAACACACACACATCAACTGCTAGTTGTACATTGCCATCACACCTACAAGTACAACACACACACATCAACTGCTAGTTGTACATTGCCATCAACACCTACAAAGTACTTCCGAACACACACACATCAACTGCTAGTTGTACATTGCATCACACCTACAAGTAGTTCCGAAACACACACACATCAACTGCTAGTTGTACATTGCCATATCACACCACAAGTACATAGTTCCGAACACACACACATCAACTGCTAGTTGTACATTGCATCACACCTACAAGTAGAACACACACACACATCAACTGCTAGTTGTACATTGCCATCACACCTACAAGTAGTTCCGAACACACACACATCAACTGCTAGTTGTACATTGCCATCACACCTACAAGTAGTTCCGAACACACACACATCAACTGCTAGTTGTACATTGCCATCACACCTACAAGTGTTCCGAACACACACACATCAACTGCTAGTTGTACATTGCCATCACACCTACAAGTACTTCCGAACACACACACATCAACTGCTAGTTGTACATTGCCATCACACCTACAAGTACTTTCCGAACACACACACATCAACTGCTAGTTGTACATTGCCATCACACCTACAAGTACTCCGAACACACACACATCAACTGCTAGTTGTACATTGCCATCACACCTACAAGTACTTCCGAACACACACACATCAACTGCTAGTTGTACATTGCCATCACACCTACAAGTAGTTTCCGAACACACACACATCAACTGCTAGTTGTACATTGCCATCACACCTACAAGTACTCCGAACACACACACATCAACTGCTAGTTGTACATTGCATCATGTAACATGCCTACAAGTAGTTCCGAACACACACACATCAACTGCTAGTTGTACATTGCCATCACACCTACAAGTTCCGAAACACACACACATCACTGCTAGTTGTACACTACTACTTCCGACTGCACATTGCCATCACACCTACAACTGCTACATTGCCATCACACCTACAGTTTCCGAACACCACACATCAACTGCTAGTTGTACATTGCCATCACACCTACAAGTACAGTACTTCCGAACACACACACATCAACTGCTAGTTGTACATTGCCATCACACCTACAAGTAGTTTCCGAACACACACACATCAACTGCTAGTTGTACATTGCCATCACACCTACAAGTCCGCACATCACTGCTAGTTGTACATTGCCATCACACCTACAAGTATCCGAAACACACACACATAACTGCTAGTGGTACATTGCCATCACACCTCCTACAGTACTTCCGAACACACACACATCAACTGCCTTGCTAGGCACACACACACAAACTGCTAGTTGTACATTGCCATCACACCTACAAGTTCTTCCGAACACACACACATCAACTGCTAGTTGTACATTGCCATCACACCTACAAGTAGTTCCGACACACACACACATCAACTGCTAGTTGTACATTGCCATCACACCTACAAGTATTCCGAACACACACACATCAAACTGCTAGTTGTACATTGCCATCACACCTACAAGTTAGTTCCGAACACACACACATCAACTGCTAGTTGTACATTGCCATCACACCTACAAGTAGTTCCGAACACACACACATCAACTGCTAGTTGTAACATTGCCATCACACCTACAAGTTACTTCCGAACACACACACATCAACTGCTAGTTGTACATTTGCCATCACACCTACAAGTACTTCCGAACACACACACATCAACTGCTAGTTGTACATTGCCATCACACCTACAAGTAGTTCCGAACACACACACATCAACTGCTAGTTGTACATTGCCATCACACCTACAAGTACTTCCGAAACACACACACATCAACTGCTAGTTGTACATTGCCATCACACCTACAAGTACTTCCGAACACACACACATCAACTGCTAGTTGTACATTGCCATCACACCTACAAGTAGTTCCGAACAACACACACATCAACTGCTAGTTGTACATTGGCCATCACACCTACAAGTACTTCCGAACACACACACATCAACTGCTTAGTTGTACATTGCCATCACACCTACAAGTAGTTCCGAAACACACACACATCAACTGTAGTTGTACATTGCCATCACACCTACAAGTACTTCCGAACACACACACATCAACTGCAGTTGTACATTGCCATCACACCTACAAGTAGTTCCGAACACACACACATTCAACTGCTAGTTGTACATTGCCATCCATACTTCTTTCCGAAAACACACACATCAACTGTATTCCATTGCCACACATACTGCCATTTGCACACATACAACTGCATCAACTGCTAGTACATTGCATCACCCTACTTCCGAACACACACACATCAACTGCTAGTTGTACATTGCCATCACACCTACAAGTACTTCCGAACACACACACATCAACTGCTAGTTGTACATTGCCATCACACTACAAAGTAGTTCCGAACACACACACCATCAACTGCTAGTTGTACATTGCCGAACCACACACACAACATCAAGTTGTACTTGCACTCTACAATACGAAACACACACTCAACTGCTAGTTACCACGGAGTCAGACACACACACATAAACATCAATTGCTAGTGTACAGTTGCCATCAACACCTACAAGTAGTTCCGAACACACACACATCAACTGCTAGTTGTACATTTGCCATCACACCTACAAGTACTTCCGAACACACACACATCAACTGCTAGTTGTACATTGCCATCACACCTAACAAGTTCTTCCGAACACACACACATCAACTGCTAGTTGTACATTGCCATCACACCTACAAGTAGTTCCGAACCACACACATCAACTGCTAGTTGTACATTGCCATCACACCTACAAGTAGTCGAACACACACACATCAACTGCTAGTGTACATTGCCATCACACCTACAAGTACTTCCGAACACACAACACATCAACTGCTAGTTGTACATTCCATCACACCTACATTCCGCTAACATCACACACTTACAAACGAACACAACACACATCAACTGCTAGTTGTACATTGCCATCACACCTACAAGTACTTCCGAACACACACACATCAACTGCTAAGTTGTCAACATTGCCATCACACCTACAAGTACTTCCGAACACACACACATCAACTGCTAGTTGTACAGTTGCCATCACACCTACAAGTACTTCCGAACACACACACATCAACTGCTAGTTGTACATTGCCATCACACCTACAAGTAGTTCCGAACACACACACATCAAACTGCTAGTGTACTGTGCCACCACACTACCAAGTCAACTGCATAGTTGTACATTCCATCACAGCCTACAAGTAGTCCGGAAACACCCCACACCACATCCGTAACACACACACATTCAACTGACTGCTAGTTGTACATTGCCATCACACTACAAGTACATTGTGCCACACACTCAGTACTTCCGTAACACACACACATCACATTGTAGCATCAACCTACAATTCCGAACACACACATCATCAAACTGCTAGTTGTACATTGCCTATCATCACACCTACAAGTACTTCCGAACACACACACATCCAACTGCTAGTTTGTACATTGCCATCACACCTACGAAAAGTTCAAACTTGCCGCCATCACACCTACGAAACACACACACATCAACTTGCTAGTTGTACATTGCCATCACACCTACAAGTACTTCCGAACACACACAACATCAACTGCTAGTTGTACATTGCCATCACACCTACAAGTTACTTCCGAACACCACACACATCAACTGCTAGTTGTACATTGCCATCACACCTACAAGTACTTCCGAACACACACACATCAACTGCTAGTTGTACATTGCCATCACACCTACAAGTACTTCCGAACACACACACATCAACTGCTAGTTGTACATTGCCATTCACACCTACAAGTTACTTCCGAACACACACACATCAACTCCGAGGCTAAGTTTGTACATTGCCATCACACTACAAGTTCTTCCGACACCACACATCAACTGTTGTACACACACAGTTCCGAACACACCACAAACTGCCCTAGTCCGAACACAACACATACTGTACATTGCCATCACACCTACAAGTACTTCCGAACACACACAACACATCAACTGCCTAGTTGTACATGTTGCCATCACACCTACAAGTAGGTTTCCGAACACACACACATCAACTGCTAGTTGTACATTGCCAATCACACCCATCCGAACACACACCTACAAGTAGTTACACGTTATGAGTCCGAACACACACACATCAAACTGCTAGTTGTTATACATTGCCATCACACCTACAAGTACTTCCGCCCATCACACCTAAAACACACACACATCAACTGCTAGTTGTACATTGCCATACACCTACAAGTATTTCCGACACACACACATCACTGCTAGTTTGTACATTGCCATCACACACAAGTATCCGAACACACAACTGCTAGTTGTAGACATTGTCACACCTACAAGTACTTGCTAGTTGTAACATTGCCATCACACCTAACAAGCTGTTCCGAACACAGCCCACATCAACTGCTAGTTGTACATTGCCATCACACCTCGAACACACAACACACAAGTAGCATCACACCTACAATTCTCCGAACCACACACCACATCCGAACACAACACACATCAACTGCTAGTTGTACATTGCCATCCACACTACAAGTAGTTCCGAAACACACACACATCAACTGCTAGTTGTACATTGCCATCACACCTACAAGTACTTCCGAACACACACACATCAACTGCTAGTTGTACATTGCCATCACACCTACAAGTACTTCCGAACACACACACATCTAAAAACTGCTAGTTGTACATTGCCATCACACCTACAAGTACTTCCGAACCACACACACATCAACTGCTAGTTGTACATTGCCATCACACTACAAGTACTCCAATAGTTCCGAACACACACACCATCAACTGCTAGTTGTACATTGCCATCACGACCTACAAGTAGTTCCGACAACACACACACATCAACTGCTAGTTGTACATTGCCATCACACACCTCCGAAACACACACACACAAGTATTTGCCATCACACCTACAAGTCTTCCGAACACACACACATCAACTGCTAGTTGTACATTGCCATCACCCACCTACAAGTAGAACACACACACATTCTAGTATGACGACACACACCACACATCAACTGCTAGTTGTACATTGCCATCACCTACAAGTACTTCCGAACACACACAACATCAACTGCTAGTTGTACATTGCCATCACACCTACAAGTACTTCCGAACACACAACACATCAACTGCTAGTTGTACATTGCCATCACACCTACAAGTACTTCCCGACACACACACATTCAACTGCTAGTTGTACATTGCCATCACACCTACAAGTCTTTCCGAAGACACAACCACGACAACACCATCAACTGCTAGTTTGCTACATTGCCATCACACCTACAAGTACTTCCGAAACACACAACACATACCAACTTTGGCTAGGTGTACATTGCACATCACACCTAACAAGTAGTTCCGAACACACCCACACATCAAACTGCTAGTTGTACATTGCCATCACACCTACAAGTACTTCCGCAAACACACACACATCAACTGCTAGTTGTAAACTTGCCATCACACCTACAAGTAGTTCCGAACACACACACATCAACTGCTTAGTTTGTACATTGCCATCACACCTACAAGTTCTTCGGAACACACCACAATCAACTGCTAGTTGTACATTGCATCACCACTACAAGTAGTTCCGAACACACACACATCAACTGCTAGTGTAACATTGCCTCACACCTTACAAGTACTCCGAACAACAACACACATCAAACTGCTAGCTTGTTACATTTGCCATCACACCTACAAGTACTTCCGAACACACACCACATCAACTGCTAGTTGGACCATTTGCCATCAACACTTACAAGTACTTCGAAACAAACACATCCAACTGCTAGTTTGTACATTGCCATCACACCTACAAAGTAGTTCCGAACACAACACACATCGAATACTGCTAGTTGTTACATTCCATCACACCTACAAAGTACGTCGAAACACACACAACATCAACTGCTAGTTGATACATGCCATACACCTACAAGTAGTTCGAACACACACACATCAACTGCTAGTTGTACATTGCCATCACACCTACAATTTCTTCCGAACACACACACCAAATCAACTGCCTAGTTGTACATTGCCATCACACCTACAAGTACTCCGAACACACACACATCAACTGCAGTTGTACATTGCCATCACACCTACAAGTACTTCTAACACACAACACGATCAACTGCTAGTTGTACATTGGCCATCACACCTACAAGCTACTTCGAACACACACACATCAACTGCCTAGTTGTACATTGGCCCATCACACCCTAACAAGTACTTAGACACAACCACACATTCAACTTGCTAGTATGTACCATGCCATCACACCTAAACAAGTACTTTCCGACACCACACACATCCAACTGCTAGTTGTACATTGCCATCACACCTACAAAGTAGCTCGGAAACACACACACATCAACTGCTAGTCTGTTACATTTGCCATCACACCTACAAGTACTTCGAAAAAACACACACACATCAAAACTGCTAGTTGTACATTGCCCAATCACACCTACAAGGTAGTATCCGAACACACACACATCAAACTGCTAAGTTAGTTACATTGCCATCACACCTACAAGTACTCCGAACAACACACACATCAACTGCCTAGGTTGTACATTGCATCACACCTACAAGTCTTCGAACACACACACATCAATGCTAGTTTATACGCTTGCCATCACACTACAAGTTAGTCCGAACACACACACATCAACTGCTAGTGTACATTGCCATTCACAACCTACCAAGTAGTTCGAACACACCCACTCATCAACTGCAGTTGTACATGCCATCACACCTACAAGTACTTCGAACACACACACATCAAACTGCTAGTTGTACATTGCACATCACACCCTACAAGTACTTCCGAACACACACACATCAAACTGCCTAGTTGTACATTTGCCATCACACCTACAAGTTCTTCCGAACACCACACACATCAAACTGCTAGTTGTACATTGCCCATCACACCTACAGTAGTTCCGAACACACACAATCAACTGCTAGTTGTACCACTTGCCATCAACTACCAAGTACTTCCGAACACACACACATCAACTGCTAGTTGCTACATTGCCAATCACTACCTACAAGTAACGTCCGAAACACACACACATCAACTGCTTAGTTGGTACATTACCATCACCAACTACACAGTACTTCGAACACACCACACATAACTGCGAGTTGTACATTGCCATCCACACCTACAAGTAGTTCCCGAACACACACACATCAATGCCTAGTTGTACATTGCCATCACACCTACAAGTACTCCGAACCACACAACATCAACTGCTAGTTGTACATTCCATCACCCTACCAAGTAGTTCCGAAACACACACACATCAACTGCTAGTTGTTACATTTGCCCATCACACCTACAAGTACTCCGAACACACACATCAACTGTAGTTACATGCCCCATCACACCTACAAGTACTTCCGAACACACACACAGCAACTGCCCTAGTTGTACATTGCATCACACCTACAAGACTTCCGAAACACCACACACATCAACTTCTTAGTATGGACATTTGCCATTTTCACACCTACAAGTAGTTCCGAACACACACACCAACATCAACTGCTAGGTTGATACATTGCCATCACCACCTAACAAGTACTTCCGAACACCACACATCAAACTGCTAGTTGTACCATTGCCATCACACCTACAAGTACTTCCGAAAACACACACACCATCAAAGCTGCTAGTTGTACATTGCCATCACACCTACAAAGTACTGCGAACACACACACATCCAACTGCGCTAAGTTGTACATTGCCATCACAACCTAACAAAGTACTTCCGAACACCACCACACAATCAACTGCTAGTTGTACATTTGCCATCACACCTTACAAGTACTTCCGAACACACACACATTCAACTTGCTAGTTGTTACATTGCCAATCCACCACCCTACAAGTAGTTCCGAACCCACACACACATCAAACTGCTAGTTGTAACATTGCCATCACCACCTACAAGTTTCTTCCGAACACCACACACATCAACTGCTAGTTGTTACATTTGCCATCCCACACCTTACAAGTACTTCCGAAACACACCCACACATCAACTGCTAGTTGTACATTTGCCATTCACACCTAAAGTAGTTCCGAACACACCACACATCCAAACTGCTTTAGTTGTACATTGCCATCACACCTACAAGTGTACTTCGAACCACACCACACATCAACTGCTAGTTGTCACATTTGCCATCACACCTACAGTACTTCCGAAACCACCAACACCCCACATCAACTGCTAGTTGTACATTGCCAGTCACACTACAAAGTTACTTCCGACAACACACACATCAACTTGCTAGTTGTAACATTGCCATCACACCTACAAGTAGTTCCGGAAAACACACCACACATCAAACTGCTAGTTGTTTACATTTGCCATCACACCTAACAAGTACTTTTCCGAAAAACCACACACACATCAAACTGGCCTAGTGTACATTGCCATCACAACCCTACAAGTAGTTCCGAACACCACACCACATTCAACTGCTAGTTGTACATTTGCCATCACACCTACAAGTACTTTCCGCAAACACACACACATCAAACTGTAGTTGTACATTGCCATCACACCTACAAGTAGTTCCGAACACCCCAACACACATCAACTGCTAGTGTACCATTGCCATCCACACCTACAAGTTTTCTTCGGAGAACACACCACACATCAAACTGCTAGGTTGTACATGCCATCACACCTACCAAGTGTTCCGAACACACACACATCAACTGCTAGTTGTACATTTTTGCCATCACAACCTTTACAAGTTACTTCCGGAAACCACCACACACATTCAACTGCTAGTATGTACATTGCCATTCCACACCTACAAGTACTTCCGGAAAAACACAAACCACACATCAACTGCCTAGTTGTTACATTGCCCATCACACCTACCAAGCTAACTTCCGAAAACACCCCACAACACATTTCAAAAACTGCTTAGTTGTTAACAATTATTGCCAATCACAACCTAACAAGTAGATTCCGAACAGCCACACAACATCCAAAAACTGCTAAGTTGTTTTACATTTGCCATCCACAACCCTAACCAAGTACTTCCGAAACAAACACCAACCACATTCAAACTGCTTAGGTTGTAACAATTTTTTGCATCACACCTTGTACAAGTTAGTCCCGAAAACACACCCACACATTCAAACTGCCTTTTAGTTGTTACCAATTTTGCCCATTTTTTCACCCCACCTACCCCAAAGTTTCTTCCGAAAACCACCACCCCCCCCCAACACATTCCCAACTGCCTTAGTTGTTACATTGCGCCATCCCACACCTAACAAAAGGTACTTTCCGAACAAAAACACCCCCCCCCCCACACAATTTTTTTCCAAAAAACCTTGCTAAGTTGGTTTGTACACAATTTGCCAATCAACAAACCTTAACAAAAAGGTTCTTCCGGGGAACCACCACCCACCCACATTTTTTTTGCAAAAACCCTTGCCTAGTTGTTTAATTGCCCCCATTCCCAACCCCAAAAACCTTTTTTTAATCCCTCCTTTCTTTTTTTTCTTTTTTTTTT
>JAJSRW010002018.1:0-27709 GCA_022414725.1 Microglena sp. YARC | reverse complement strand
AAAAAAGAAGAAGGATATGAGGTTGGAGTAACATGTTTGATATTGGAGGTCGTACACGTTGTGTGACACGGGGGTGATATCATGGTGATGATACGAGGGATTTGTACACGTGGTTGATAACAGTGGGAAGAATAGTAGATTGATATGGAGAGGAGCAGTGAGGTGATGGTCGGATGTCGCCATTTCCCGGGTCCTGGACGTGGGATGGTTTTTTCGGCTGTTGTTAGAGAGTTTCTTTTCCGAGGTTTAGTATTGTCTGGTGCGGTTGATTGGTTTTGATACGGACTAGGGAGACTCATTCGCTTCGAGGAGCTGTGGCCGGACACATTTTTTTTCGTAAAGGTTTATGAGTTTTCCAGACTTTGGATCCATGATTGTCTGAAGTTGCTGCGATTCCTCGTCGCTGATGTGGTATTCTTAGGCTCCTGTCAACAGCCCAAAATATTGTTTGCCACCGGAACATTTCTTGTACAACATTTCTAATTTATTCTTTGTTATGCCCTCTAGACGCTGCTACACTATGGTGCTCTTGGACTGGATTCGTGTCGAACAGGTCCTACAAATTCGGTGAGTGTGGAGAGAAGTAATAGAGTTGGCGGAATGCGCCTGGCATTCTTTAGAAGCATCGAATTAGGATTGTCTGTGACTTCTTCTGTCGCGAAATGGCGATACCAGTGAGGTATGGTGAGCTCAGCGTATCTCGAGTCAGTGTGGAACGTTCTCACGCATGTCTCGATGTCGGGAGGGTATCGAACGAGATGTCTTGGATGAGTGCATATCTAGGGCATGCTCCCTGGTGTGTGATTGCGGGGGGGTGTGGAATAGGGTCTAAGTGTTGTGCCCCACGATGTGTTGGTCTCCATTATCCCGACGGTCCTTGATATTCATTGCCCGTCCTGTAAGTTTTAGAACTCGCACTGACAATACGATCAACGGAACATATTAATCCGCTTCGTGCACCTGCACAGTTGTGTCGGTATTTATCCCCCTCGGTTTGAATGAAAGGAGTTACCACAACATCAGGTGCCCGACCTCCTCAGTATGAGTGGGGTGTGACCGGGGCCTGATTATAGTAACGCCAGCAAAGAGTGCACCTTTGTTTATTTAGGAATGGGATGGATTCTTGTTGTACCCATATAGGCTGATTCTCCGCGGCGTATTTTTTTGTTTGTTGTCCTTTCCATTGTGGCCCGTTCTGCTCATGGTTACGGGCGTTGAATGCAGATGTATATGAAACGTCGCGAATCGGTATCGACGTAATGCTATCGTGCTGGTCGCTTCGTGGTGGGGGTTGGCATTTTTGTGTGGTCACCGGGAGAATAACCGTTGGTAAGTGTGCCTCTGTTAGTTGACGGCCGTTTCCATTCAGGAGAACTGGTAAAAAAAACTTTGCCCACTGCGGATGGCTTCTCTGTTTCGCCTCAATACTAACTGAGCCGTTTGCTCAGTGTCGCGATCTTGCCATACCGACGTGAACAACGTATTATTTTTATTATAAAGTATTTTTTTTTCTTTTTTTTTTGATTTTTTTTTTTTTATTTTTTTTTTTTTTTTTATTTTTGTTTTGTTTTAGTTTTGTGTGCATGCACCAGTTTCGAGTCCTTGGAATATCCACACCCTTAGGACGCACATGAGCCAGCAGAGGTCCATGTACGGATAGCGACCACTGAGAAAGCTGTAGCCTGCGTGAAGCGTTGCCCCTTCATACCGGGTGCCGTTATCTGCAGTAGCGCACGATCGTCACTGTCGGGTCACCACGACCGATGCGAGGATGTACTTGCGTATTTGTTTCTTTCGGTACGAATCGATCGTGGGGTCTATAATTTGCGACTGCATTTTCTTCCTACAGTTCGTTCACCAAATTTCATTAACTGTGTGTACCACGGACAAGGAATGACCTTGAGGTGTGACCTATTTATGTTTCGCCTAATGTTGGGTGGGTGTGGTGTGGTGGTGTGGGGGGGGGGGGGGTGCGGGGTGATTGCCGGCCGCCCGACTGTAGTGCTACCTTTATTTGAAATTCGGAAGAGTGTAAAAGGATCAGGATCATTATTTTACTAATGCTACCCGCTTCTGATAAAATCTCCGCGTTTGATAAGCTCCTATGGTTATCCGTCTCCTCACCGAACGAAGCCCCCGCAGACCCGAATCTTCCAGATGAAATTGGGGTACGTCTGTTCCCGCACCAACGGGCGTCGATCGCCGCATGGGCATGTCGATGGAAAGAGAACTGATCAGCTTGCGGGAGAGAGAACTGTTTGGTATTTTCAGAACATGAGAATAAAATGATTGGCAACAGCGTCGTTGGTGTTGATGACGAGGCCATTGCTGGTGCAGCGTCTTCCGATATTCCTTGCTAGCTTCAACATCGAAGGTCGTGCGTCCTAGGGTCGGTGTGATCAGCGATCTGGGGGGTCGGGTAAGTCGTTGATTATTCTCAGCATGGTTGTTATTCTTTGAAACCCATTGTACCCGCCCCACTTCCTTCAAGCGATGTGGATTACATATCCTTTGCGTGCGACAACGTCTCGATCGTGATGGACTCCCACCGTATGCCTAATGTACGGACTTCTGTTATTGTGATTCCGCATACATTGGTATATCAGTGGAAGTGCTATGCCTGAGAGCTTTTCGTGACCACTTATCGTTCACCGTTGTGTCGCGCGGTACAACCACGTTTGCGAATTGTGCGACCTCTCCCGTATTCAATCGCTTAGATTTGATCATAGAGTATCGAACTCCTTTTTACGACTCGATCGCGATGACATTGAACCGAATGCACGTGAAGAATGCGCGCGTGTTTCATCGACGAGGCAGATACAATCTCCGCCTGTACTGTCGCTATGGACGCCGGCTTCCACTGGTACGTTACCTCAGACACAAATAGTCTCATGAACGGGTCTCGAGCTATAACTCGTACATAGTGAACAACACCCTTCAAAGCAAATGTCATGTCATCCCACCATTAGCGCCCACGAGCCCACCGGTTTGTTCGTCGGAACGACGCTTTCGTGTTGAGATCGTTCGAGTTTTCCAGTTGCGAACATCGCAAACGTGACTTGTAGGTTCCCATCTATCCACCTGGGAGTAGCAGTTACTACTTCCCCCACAAATTGTTCAAGGAACACTCTCTAAATATGGCGTGTCCCTGGCAGAGATTGAGTCCGGAAAAGGCATAGACAATGCTCTGCGTATTATTCCTTCATCCCAACACGAATCGGATGAGTTGGGGGCTCTGAAAAAACGTTTGTTGACCTCTTCGATTCCCGAGTGGTTAGAAGGGCAGAAACTCGCACGGCTATTGTAACCTCAAACCCCGAGGAGACCGCTTCCTGCGTCATATACTACGATGACATCGGATCTCGTGGTTATGGGAACACAAGTTGCGCTCTGATGTACAACTTAAACCGCAAGTGGTTGTCCCATGCTGCGGGCAAACTCGTTTTGCCTTCGCTGTTTTATGTATGTGGCTTGCTACATCATCGTCGGACTCTAGCCCTTCGTCTGCGTTACGTGTCCATATGTCGCAGCCCGACGCGACTCGAGGATGCCATTGTCATGCACTCATCGGAAACTCTCTGCAACACTTGAGAACAATATCGCAGAAGACCACGAGCCTCCTTTGGGCCACTGTGTTCTGGCAAGATGGAAACGTTGAAGTACTTTTTGAATACAATGTGACATCATCATCTAATGGTCGAGTATCATTTTTTCTTTCTCACCGGTATGCATTGGATAGCATCTCCGAGTTGTTTGAAGGCGAGCTTTCAATTCCTTACGCGTTCTTGCGCGGGAACAGTGGCATCATCCGCAATACGATCCAACGATTTCGCTCTGGAATGTGCGGGTGTCTGCTGGCGAGTCCACGCATTTCGGATCTGGTCTGAACATGGAGATGGTGTAGCGAGTCATCATTTTCATGCATCCTCCGCATCCGTCGCTTGTTACAACGGGTGATCGAGATACGCGCGCTGAGAGTGGTCGAACCAGCCAGTTAAGGGTGTTGTGGAACATGTGCTACGAGGTGACATATTGGACTGTACACGCAGTATCCATCGGTCACTCCAGGCGAGTTGCCGCCATTATTGATGCATCATCAGATGCATCTGGGACTTTAAGAATAATCTCACAAATAAAACAGGTGTAAAGAATTCTTGACAATGAATTGTACGCGTGGAGATATGTTTGGAATGATGATGAAAAACGAAGGTGACCGAGGAGCGACTTCTGCTTCTGAGCCGTTGCTTTCCGACGGGACTATGTGCGAAGTTGACGACGTACCCGGATAGAGAATCCCGATATCTGGAGAACACTACAATGCTCCAGTTGGCGTCGTTTTGGGTTGCCGAGGAGATCGACTTTTCACGTGATCGCGAGCATTTGTTCAACAACAAGGGTTGAATGAAGAGGAGCGACACTTTGTCAAGAACATTCTTGTGTTTCTTCGCTGCTAGCGACACGCTTGTACTCTCAACCTGATGACGAACTTCTGTAAGGATGTGACTGTCATGGAGGCTCAGTACGGGTACACCTTCCAGGCGATGATGGAGAACGTGCACGCCGAGGTGTACAGTCTGATGATCGAAACTTTTATCCAAGACATAGTGTGAAGGACTCGATCTACAAGGGACCTTGGGGACATGCAAAGCGTGATAGGAAGGTGAATTGGGCTGCCAAGTGGTGCGACCCGTCTGAGCCTTTCCACTAAGCGCAGTTGTTGCGTTCGCAATCGTCGAAGGATTGTTCTTCTCAGGCGCCGTTTTGCGCGATCTACTGGATAAAGCAGCGCAATCTTCTCCCGGGACTGACCAAGTCTAACGAGTTCATCGCCCGCGACGAAGGACTGCACACCGAGTTCGCTTGTCTTCTCACTCGAAGCTGTTGAGCGAATGTCGCCTGAGGAGGCTCGCGAGAGATGTTCATGGAAGCGATCTCTATCGAGAAGGAGTTTCATTTGCGAGGCGGTCCCCTGTCGCTTGGTGGGATGACACGCCCAAGCTCATGACCAGTACATAGAGCACGTCGCTGACAACCTGTTGGTCATGCTTGGGTACCCCATCGATATTCGGATCGACCAACCCGTTTGGTTTCATGGAGCTCATAGGCATGAACGCGCGCGATCACGAACTTTTTCGAGGAACGAGCTTCGTGTACCAGCGCTCGGACGTTATTGAACACGGATAGACGTAATACCGAGACGGGTGGCCCCCAATCATCACGCGACAAGGGAGACACCTTTTTTCACAGAGGACTTTTAGAGTTGGGAGCCAAAGCTAGTCGGATTGATCCTAGAGAAGACACGTCATACTTGATGATTAAAGGATAGTCATTCTTCAGGTAGATCTCTGCAGTGGTGCAGAGGTTGGTACACTTTGTGAAGAGGACCATCTGTTTGAGACTGAAGACGCCTTGCACAATCTCTGTACATGTATCTCTTCCATGTTCGGGTATCGACGCACTCTGGGATGGGGACACAACCGTCTTTTCATAAGGCTGTTTATGTCGCTTGTCTTCTGCATCGTCGTACGGCGAGATGTTCTTGTGCGTCTTGTTGTTGTCGAAGATGGTGGTTTCCTGGGAGCAAAACTCTCCCACACAGCTGAACGTAATCTGGTTCCTGAAGCTCCTGATTTCCATGAAATCTGCGATGTTGTGCATGTCTCTACATATCTTCTGAAAATCAGTCGAGGGGAGCGTTACCACCTCGGAGAAGCTCGTAGGATCGACATTGATTACGCGGTGATCGAGGTCTAGCAGATTTAGTTTGTATGTCGTGCGTGTGTTTTTTCTCCATGTTTTCTATGTTGATGCACAAGTGATTGATGTCGTTATGTTCAATGTAGAGCGTGAGCTGGTCGTTGTTGTTGATCGTCTTGATAAGCTTGTAAAAATTGAGCATGTTCACTCCGATCATTTTCCTGTTGGGGCAGCTGTAGTACTCGAAACTTCGAGGCGTGCAACTTCATGTGCACAAGCACCATGTGCGCAGTGTCGGTCGCGACGATCTTCATGCCGGTTTCGTCAAACTCGATGCATGTGTCCATGACCAGTTCCTTGAGGGCCTCTGTCAGGACCTTGAAAGCGACACCCTGCACAGTGCGCATCTCTAGACATCGCGTAGTGTCGGGGTACGAATGAAATGGATGATGATGACATTTGTGCGATTATATAAACATAAATAGTGGAACATTCCTTTAAGCAAAATGGGTCAGAAAGACAAATACAAGAAAAGCTTCTATAGACTTGTAGAGTCTCTACGCGCCGACTGTACGCTGGATGTTTCTGTTGCAGAAATATACAGGGGTACGGAAAAGACCCTTGTTGATTGGACGGCACGCACATGGGTGGTAGGCACTCTTGGGTACCCGTCGAACGTCGCGAGCCCCATTTGAGACCCTGTCGTGATCGATTTGGGCTCTCTCCAACCTGAGTATTTTACAAATCCGACTCGAGATCCCGTTCTATTGTACGGTCTCGGTCACGAACTGTGGACGAACGGATACGTCATTTTTGGAAACATGTACGTGCACGTGCGCGTGTTGGACGATCCCATCTACCGGATGGACAACATCGGCTACGCCGACAACCTGCATGCGGCGCTAAACGTAAGCATTGCGGACTACTTTTACGGACGCTCGTTCGAGTTGCCGCACCCGTCCGGGCTGAATGACGCCCCACCCGTTTTCGTCGAATACGAGGGGGGGCAGACAGTGAGCGTGTTCAATGGTGGCGGGATGCGGTGCTTGGGAACTCTGTACGTGCACTTCGACCTCATTATTCCGAGCACACGGGAGGAGCGGGAGGCGCTCTTGGACGAAATCGTATCTTTCTACAGTCGGCGGAACAGGTAAATAAAACATACAGTCGACCGTGATCCGCCGTTTGCGTGTGTCTTCTCATTAATGTACACTCGACAAGTCAGTGATAAAGACAAAGAGACAGAGAGAGATAATGGGCGTTCCTGCCTCCCGGCCGATTTTGACTGGTTGCGAAACATTGTATGGAGAGGATTTGTGATTCCTTAGTGCTGATGTCTCAAGCTAGCGAGTCGTTCAGGAAGCTCTAAATCCTGATTAGAAATTTTAAAAAATCGGCCGGGAGGCAGGAACACCCATTAGAAGCATCATTTCATCATCGTTGTTACACTCATACCGGTCAATAATGTTACAGTATATTGAATCAATTACAATTCTCAATGTACAACTTGGACCGACGGTCGATTGTTGTACTCACATCATGAACTGAACGAGGCAATGGCATCTCAACAAGTATTTGAATGCCAGACTCACATCATGAACTGAACGAGGCAATGGCATCTCAACAAGTATTTGAATGCCAGACTCACATCATGAACTGAACGAGGCAATTGCATCTTTATTTGAGAACAACTGCTTTTTCGCCGAGCACCATTTTACTGTTCCGCCGACTGGTGCGAACCTCAGTAACTCTTCCGCCGACTGCAGCGAACCTCAGTAACTGTCTATAACTGTCATCTGCTATGGCACGGTGCTCCTCTCCCGCGAACTCCGGATCCAACAGAACCTTGCAAATATCGAGATAGCCTCCCTGAGCAGCGCACCTCAGTGCCTGGCTATGATTGTCATCTGCATTGCCACGGTGCTCCTCTCCCGCGAACTCCGGATCCAACAAAACCTTGCAGATAATCGAGAATAGCCTCCCTGAGCAGCGCACCTCAGTGCCTGGCTATTATTGGCATCTGCCTTGGCACGGTGCTCCTCTCCCGCGAACTCCGGATCCAACAGAACCTTGCAGATATCGAGATAGCCTAAATGAGCAGCGAACCTTAGTGCCTGGCTATAATTGTCATCTGCCTTGGCACGGTGCTTCTCTCTCCCGCGAACAAATGATCCAACAGAACCTTGCAGATATCGAGATAGCCTCCCTCAGCGGAGAACCTCAGTGCGTGGCTATGATTGTCATCTGCCTTGGCACGGTGCTCCTCCTCTCCGCGAACTCCGGATCCAACAGAAACCTTGCAGATATATCGAGATATCCTCCCTCAGCGGCGAACCTCAGTGCGTGGCTATGATTGTCATCTGCCTTGGCACGGTGCTCCTCTCCTGCGAACTCCGGATCCAACAGAACCTTGCAGATATCGAGATAGCCTCTCTCAGCGGCGAACCTCAGTGCCTGGCTATGATTGTCATCTGCTTTGGCACGGTGCTCCTCTCCCGCGAACTCCGGATCCAACAGAACCTTGCAGATATCGAGATAGCCTCTCTCAGCGGCGAACCTCAGTGCGTGGCTATGATTGTCATCTGCTTTGGCACGGTGCTCCTCTCCCGCGAACTCCGGATCCAACAGAACCTTGCAGATATCGAGATAGCCTCTCTCAGCGGCGAACCTCAGTGCCTGGCTATTATTGTCATCTGCTTTGGCACGGTGCTCCTCTCCCGCGAACAATGGATCCATCAGAACCTTGCAGATATCCAGATGGCCTCCCTCAGCGGCGAACCTCAGTGCCTGGCTATTATTGGCATCTGCTTTGGCACGGTGCTCCTCTCCCGCGAACAAAGGATCCATCAGAACCTTGCAGACATCCAGATGGCCTCCCTCGGCGTCGAACCTCAGTGCCTGGCTATTATTGGCATCTGCTTTGGCACGGTGCTCCTCTCCCGCGAACAAAGGATTCATCAGAACCTTGCAGACATCTAGATAGCCTCCACTAGCGGCTAACCTCAGTGCCTGGCTGTGATTGGCATCTGCTTTGGCACGGTGCTCCTTGCCTGCGAACAAAGGATCCATCAGAACCTTGCAGACATCCAGATGGCCTCCCTCAGTGGCGACCCTCAGTACATGGCTGTGATTGTAATCTGCTTTGGCACGGTGCTCCTCTCCTGCGAACAAAGGATCCATCAGAAGCCTGCACAGATCCACATGACCTCCCTTAGCGGCGTACTCCAATGACCGGATGTCGTTGTGATCTTTTAGCAATATGCTGACGACGTCGGCTCGCCCGGCCTTACACGCTATCCTCATGGGGTTCTGATTGAGATGATCACATCTGTCCACGAGCGCATGTGCTTCACATGCAGCGTCAGCAGCGAAAGCAGTATGCATGGCTCGACTGATGAGGCCGGCGTGCATCCAGTTCCCGTCCTTCTTCCAACTGCCTGCTCAGCGCATGATCAAAACCACGAGGTCCATATTAAGCGCGTCCATACCGGTCTGAGTGTTCCTCACAATGGCTGTTCACAAAATTTATATTGGGGCATTCTAAACCCACGGGTTTATGGTTTAAATGCGTGTGCGAACGCCACTGCGGCATGCGGTAGAGGATGGATGTCCGACAAGTGCCCGAGACTCTATCTACGTCGTGTGACTGTACACTCGACGGAATACTAAAATGAAACCGCTTTCTGGAGTGTACGGGGGGGGAGCGGGGCAGTGGATGCCATCAACATATTCAAATGGTTCATGAATGTCAGGCAGTCACAAGCAGGGTTCTGCTTGCCACCATTGTGGTTTTTTTGAGGTGGGACGCGGGCACCTCGGAGTGGTGCGGAGGGATTCAGTTGCGGACTCACTGTCTGATCCCATGTGGCAACATTGAGTGTAGGGTTTGAGTGTGAGTGATGACGGCATCCCATTTCGTCACACCAAATCCCCCGGAAGACTCACACCCATTTCTGACAATATTTTGACACATGTTCGACTGTACATCGCTACACCCTGAATCGCTTTCAGAACTGATCGATTCCATTCCACCCAACAAAAATGAGGTGTCGTCTTCGTATCTGGATGCCTCTGTTGGGTTCACGGTTTTCAAACGTTTCACACAATTTTTCCAGAGCGATGCCAAGAGTGTCGTGTGGAAATCCACCTTGACCCAACGGTGATCACGACCTAAAACGTATGCTTTTTCGCAACAATCGGGAGTCATGATGAAATTCATATGCGGTGGATGCACAGGGTTGAAGTGCGACAATTGCAGCAACTTGACGAGACTGTATCCACATTCCTTGAATTGATGAGCAGAAATGAACTCGTCGGCTATATCCTCGCCGAAAGGGTGCATGTCCTCCACGGACATTCTTTCCCCGCGAGAAGATGAAGAAACAGAAGTCGATGATTGATTGATATTAATTGTGAGTTGCTCGCAATTGCCGATTGCATTGGTGGATGCACCGAAGGTGTTGTTCACATTGAATTTGTGCTTGTTTTGCAATGTCAACAACTCGCTTTGAAGTTCGCTGATCTGCTTCTCCAACAGAGCCACGCGCTTTTCGATGTCCGCATTGTCAAACATGCCAGAAGGGTGCGTCCGCTGCTTGTGCGACCACTTAGACTGGCGAGTGCTGAACTGCTTGTCACACAACTCACACATGTACAAACCAGACTTCTGCATGTCTCTTTAGTGCGTTTGAGGCACGAATACTTATGCACAAGTGGTGCGGGGTGGGTGGGGGGATGCATGGGTGTGCAGGGGTGTGCAGGGGAGTGGCAGTAAAACCCCGTTTATCGATGAATTTAAAAAAGGGTGGGTGGGTGCAGAGGGTCACTCAAAATAACTGTCAAAATGTAGAGAATCTTTCACAAACAAACATACTGAAAAATAGGTGTCTGCACATGAGGACACTCAAAATAACTGTCAAAATGTAGAGAATCTTTCACAAACAAACATACTGAAAAATAGGTGTCTGCACATGAGGACACTCAAAATAACTAGCAAAATGTAGAGAATCTTTCACAAACAAACATACTGAAAAATAGGTGTCTGCACATGAGGACACTCAAAATAACTGTCAAAATGTAGAGAATCTTTCACAAACAAACATACTGAAAAATAGGTGTCTGCACATGAGGACACTCAAAATAACTGTCAAAATGTAGAGAATCTTTCACAAACAAACATACTGAAAAATATATGTCTGCACATGAGGACACTCAAAATAACTGTCAAAATGTAGAGAATCTTTCACAAACAAACATACTGAAAAATATATGTCTGCACATGAGGACACTTACAATAACTGTCAAAATGTAGAGAATCTTTCACAAACAAACATACTGAAAAATATATGTCTGCACATGAGGACACTCAAAATAAATATCAAAATGTAGAGAATTTTTCACAAACAAACATACTGAAAAATAGGTGTCTGCACATGAGGACACTCAAAATAACTGTCAAAATGTAGAGAATCTTTCACAAACAAACATACTGAAAAATATATGTCTGCACATGAGGACACTCAAAATAACTATCAAAATGTAGAGAATATTTCACAAACAAACATACTGAAAAATATATGTCTGCACATGAGGACACTCAAAATAACTGTCAAAATGTAGAGAATCTTTCACAAACAAACATACTGAAAAATAGGTGTCTGCACATGAGGACACTCAAAATAACTCTCAAAATGTAGAGAATCTTTCACAAACAAACATACTGAAAAATAGGTGTCTGCACATGAGGACACTCAAAATAACTGTCAAAATGTAGAGAATCTTTCACAAACAAACATACTGAAAAATAGGTGTCTGCACATGAGGACACTCAAACGCCCAATTATACCCGACTGACACTCGACGGCACAATTCTCATCATGTTCTGCTCAACACATGAACAACATGATGTTCACAGCCCGAAGCTTCGAAGCCTGAATTAACAGTTTTACTCAAATAATTCACGAGTGCGCGAGTGAAACGGTGCTGAGTTTGTAGTCCACGGTGAGAACTGCACTCATCATGGTGAGGAAATCAGCCCCGAGCACAGGGATGTCAGGGTGGTTACCATCATGAGCACACAAGTTCACATGGCAGTGTACGCCGTTTATGGTTGCGAGCGTTGCACGTGGTGGAACTGCGCCTGCGCCCAAAGCGCTGAATGCGGTAGGACCAAGCTCACACACGTGGGCCCCGGTGTCCAACAGATAGAATACGTTTACGCAAGGAGAATTCTTGCGCAACTGGGTAGGAAGGCACACGAGAGGACGCTTACATGGTCCGTATAGCACGCCATGCACAGGCCATTCCCCACCAACCTCAACAGGAACTGCTGTAGAAAGGTATGCGACATCTAGCAAACCCGATGCCTCCTCATGCAGGTTGATATGCTTGATGCATGCAGGTTGATCTCCTTGAAGCATGGAGGGAGTGCTCTGCACTATATCGTAGGGGCCAGCATTAAACATATTCTCATAGGATTTTATCTTGTACTATATTATTTCTTTATGTTGCGTTCTTTCCGTACTGGATGAAAGTTTCATCACCAAAATCCTCTTGAAAAAGAGGTCGTTAAAGAGTTCATTAGGAGAATATGTGTCTCTCTCGGGATGGAAGAGTACTCCTACAACGAGCGGACGTCTCCCCGTCGTCACGCTTTCGATGTGGCATACGACGTCTCCGACTGTAGACCCCTTTCACGTCGACGACTTTGAAGCCCGGCGCCACCCGATCGACGACGTCGTTGAAACAGAACTGTCTTGTTATCGTTCTTTTCGTCCGACGTACAAGGTTTTGACTTCCGCACACTTCTCTCCCGAAAGGTCTGATCGAACCTCCGTGGACGATGTTCAAGAATTGGAAACCGAGGCATACGCCCAATACGGGGACGTTGTCGAATGCAGCGAGGCAGTATACAGTTGTTCTCAAATAATTTTGGGACACTCAGTATAATTTGAATGATATCCCCTGAAACCAGGTACAGGTCCGTGGTTCACTACAAATATTTTTTGAGGAGTCTCAGGAAGGTTTGTAATATATACAATGTGTCCAAGAGCTCACTACATAGATGGGTCAATGCTGATCAGGTGGGTAAAAGTAAGCGTTTAAAACGAAAAAGGAAAGAATTGTCCATGCTTTTACGTTCCACGATATCCAATAATATTGCAGAGAACCCCTTCATAACATGCAAGGATTTGGTCGGTATAATTTGCAAGAGTTGTAATGTGAGATTATCGATCAGTACTGCATCGAGACACATAAAACAATGTGGATTTCTAGGAAGAAGGCGTTTCCCACAGTTCTCTACGGACATTCAAAAAAAAATGTAGAAATGTTTTGTGACAAGTACAGAGAAAGCTCTAACGTTGTTTGTATCGACGAAGCAGGATTTTACGCTGGAGAACACAGCAAATATGGATACAGCAAGATCGGTTCTAGATTAACTACTAAGACAATGAGTAACCTCCGTCGTGTGAAGTTCACTTTATTACTCGCTATTTCATCTCAGGGAATAATAGATTATCAGTTATTGGAGCACAATTGTAAAAAAGAAGATTTCATTAAATTCTTTAAAACTTTGGTCATCCCAAAGAAAACCACGATCGTCATGGATAATATTCGGTTTCACCATTCTTCAGAAATAAAGGATATATCCGAATGCAAAGGGTGGAAGCTTTTGTACACCCCTCCTTATTGCCCCAGAGCTAATGCGATTGAACAAATATTTGGAAGCATGAAGAGAGACTACAGGGCATCATGTCCATTGACGTCAACCTGTAATTTCGATTACTTAATGCAAATATGTTGCGTTCTAGAAATGTGGAGGTATAAAGACTTGTCAAAATATATGATTAATACGAGAGATTGGGTTTGGAATGTTCGAGAGAGCCTGTCTGCAGATCCAGATTACATCAAAACGTTTTCGGGGTACAATTTGTGATGGAGAATGGGATCGGCGAGTCATCATCGTTGGTATATGAGGCTGACCAACATGATGACGTTGCAGAACTTGTCGATTATGAAGGGGAGGAAGACGAGGAGTGTGCACCTGGGCGAGCGATTTGTGTGGTCAAGATGAAATTGAGTACCTTTATTCCCCATGATTGGCTTCGTAACAAGATAGACACACTGGTACTGGACATGAACAAGTTGCTTGGAGAGGGTTATATTTTTCGCAAATTTCCACATTGCTCGTCTTTTTGAGAATGGTATCGCTGTCCCTCCTGTAAATCGCAACTTCTTCTACCGGTGCCTTATTGCAGTCAGTACCAACAAATGTAAGGGGTCGACTCTTGGCGAAGACTTCGAGAGTAGTCGGCTTCTGTTCGACTTGTTAAGAGAGCCGGGGCAATCCAAAGTTGACATTCGGGGGAACGTGAAGAACCAGATCATTGCAGACCTGTCTATTCTCATGGCCACAATGGCCTCTAACCATCTTTGGACCAACCTTGAGCGACGCATAACGACTTACTTGAAGTGGAAGTACCCACAGATTGCAAAGCGCCTGCGGTCGGACATCGTGGCTGCATTGATCAAGTGCCCTACAAAGAATCTCGACGTCATCTTCAAGATGAGCCTCATACAACAAAGCTGCCAACCAAGCTTCCAACATCTAGACTTCGATCGGCAAAAAGTGCAGTTGCTCTTGCGAAGAAGAGGGTCGGTAGGAAGGAACCAGAAGGATCCCCTTTGCGTGTTGGTTGACTAAACTTCAAGAGAGGCTTGAAAAGTTGAGCGAAGCTTGGCTCTCTCGAAGAACCTTAGGGTGGACGCAGATAACGCGAAACGCTTCTTTGCACGCGAAGTGGCATTCTGTCTCAGGGGGGGTTCTACCTTTACCATCCGGAAACACTTTTGCGTCTCGGGCTCACATGACCCTGCTCTGTACCACAAGATATTGTCGGAGACCATCGAAGAAAAACTAAAAACTAAAAACGAAAAACATCGCACATTCTCGTTGTTGCCCTACAAATCTGGATTCACTCTGTCGCACATTCCGATTTCGAAAATGGCCTTTTTCTATATGGTCAACGAGTGCCACTTTGATTCATGCAAGGCAGACGTTGCTTTCAAAAACCATCAAGGAATATGGGAGCGCTTCGCAAACCTCAAGAAAGTGGAGACAGTTTCTCGGAAGTTCGGTTACCGCATTGTGACAGACGGCTTTGCAGTCAGCATCTTGATGAATAAGCCTACGTGTCTGACATGTTCGATGCCTGCAGATGCGTTCTCTACGCGGGCGCATGAGTACGTGACAACAGACGAGGGTGGCATTGTATCCTTCCTTGACAATGTGGTCGTGGCTGCGGTAGACCCGGGTGTTACTGATATCGTGACTGTAACAGGACTCAACGGAGGTACAGATCGTACAGCTCGGCGCAATATTATCGCAAGGGTCTGATCTTCAAGTCTCAGCGTCAAACTGACGTTTAGAACCTCGAGACGGCTGATATCGTCGGTGGTATCATTCCGGATAGAGACTCTTCGAGTTCTGAACAGATTGGTGCGTACGCCAGATTCTACATGGGTGCCGCCCCAATCCTTCTTGCCCATCGTGCTTCCAGGGGGTACCGAAACCTCCGCTTTCGAAGGTACTGCAAGAAACAGAAACTTATTGTTGAGATTGCTGACTTCGTAGCTCCAAGAGAGAAGAGCGCTAAGGTACTCGTCGGATTTGGTGATTGGAAAGGTCTGGGGGCGACGCCAATCTCTAGGCGGACTTGTGGCCCTCTCCAAGCTATTCGTTTCGAGCTTCGTAGCCGAGAAAAACGTCATCATGGAGGACATCGATGAGTTCAGAACATCTCAACGATGCAGCTGCTGTGAGAACCACCTTTGCAACATGGTGGCACTCACTCATCGTAAGAAGCAAGACGGTACAGGTTGGGAATGTACAGAAGGACGCAAGCGGATTCATAAGATTCTCCACTGCAAAAGCAGTCAAAGCGGAGCGCCACGCCAACAGAGCGGTGGTATGCTTCACTGCGGGAAGACTTGGGACCGCGATGTGAACGCTTCCAGAAACATCCTGATGCTTACACTTCACCAAGTCTTTGGGAGAGAGCGTCCTCTCGCGTTTCGCCGAGACGCGCCGAGAAGTTCCTCGACAACCCACCCACCCCCTGATACTGAATATGGGGACACAGACGGTTGAACGGTTTACCAAAGAGGCTACTCGGAATATCTTCGAGAACCTCTTCAACCTTCTGCACCCCCCAACGTTGCCCAAAAGCAACGATCTGCAGTCTGGATGATTATAAGGTGTCCCACTTTATTTGAGAACAACTGTAGGACGTGAGACATCGTGTTTGTGTTCAGAGACAGGAGTCTCGTCGGCCCTCCGGACAGGACGATCCCGCAGACCTTGTCCTTGACGTATCGTTCTCTCCGGTCGCGCGCAACGTGCCGCGACACGTCAGAGGACTCGCGTATGACAGAACACGACCATCCAAGTCTTCTAATGATTTTCTTGAACTCGGAGATGTTGGTACGGTCGGTGTTGTTCCCGTCGACGATCAAGATCATGGTGATTCTTCTTCTTACAGAAAAACTGTCAAAATGTAGAGAATCTTTCACAAACAAACATACTGAAAAATAGGTGTCTGCACATGAGGACACTCAAAATAACTGTCAAAATGTAGAGAATCTTTCACAAACAAACATACTGAAAAATAGGTGTCTGCACATGAGGACACTCAAAATAACTGTCAAAATGTAGAGAATCTTTCACAAACAAACATACTGAAAAATAGGTGTCTGCACATGAGGACACTTAAAATAACTGTCAAAATGTAGAGAATCTTTCACAAACAAACACACTCTAAAATATATGTCTGCACATGAGGACACTCAAAATAACTGTCAAATGTAGAGAATCTTTCACAAACAAACATACTGAAAAATAGGTGTCTGCACATGAGGACACTCAAAATAACTGTCAAAATGTAGAGAATCTTTCACAAACAAACACACTCTAAAATATATGTCTGCACATGAGGACACTCAAAATAACTGTCAAAATGTAGAGAATCTTTCACAAACAAACACACTCTAAAATATATGTCTGCACATGAGGACACTCAAAATAACTGTCAAAATGTAGAGAATCTTTCACAAACAAACATACTGAAAAATAGGTGTCTGCACATGAGGACACTCAAAATAATTCTCAAAATGTAGAGAATCTTTCACAAACAAACATACTGAAAAATAGGTGTCTGCACATGAGGACACTCAAAATAACTGTCAAAATGTAGAGAAGAAGATTCGTAAAGGACAGCAGCCTCGAGGGAGTTTACCCATCATCGTCTTTCTTACTACATGTTCGCGGACCCCCGGATGTTTTAACCGTTTAATTTATATTTTTTACAGTCGTTGAATTACATGAAATGTTAAAGCGCCTTGTTGCCGATGACAGAGTGATTAAACCAAAGCTTCATTGCGTCTGTCTCGACCCAAGATGATATGAGTTTGGAAGTGTCCATCGTTACGTCGTCGAATATCGTGACGATAGTCGTGTTACTTTTGTTGTTGTCTCTTTGATTAATATTATCAATATTGTAGTGTTGGTACGATGTGTTGACGCCAAAGATTATGGGTATTGGACAGCCGCCTTGTTCGGGAATTGATCCTGAAGCTAAATGGAGAAGTCTATCGCATTGGAGAGGAACGAACATATCCGTTTTCTAGAGTGTAGGTCAAAAGTGTGAACTTGACGTTACCTGTCTCAGTATCAAGGACCATGTGGAAAGCATCCATATTTTGGGCGATGGTGGTGTATAGGATGGACGAGAAGTACCCGTTGTAGAGTATGAGGAAGCGGTCCAGTGGGAATGCGTTGTTGGGCGTACTCAAGTGATCGTTCCAAGAATGCTTTGCGGAAAGTAGGCCTCATTGATCGACTCAACTTTCACAAACATGGGAGAAGGAGTAGAAACAATGAAAAAGCCTGGTACGGCCGCCATAGCGAATGACCTTTCCCCGTTAGACTCGTTAACGCCAGAGATGCAAAGTTGATTTTTGTTGCTAGTGTGTACCGCTCAGTGTAGAGCGTCGAAAGGTTCGTCTTCATCTTGTTGAACACAATGATCACCTTGTCGATCGTCGAAATGTCCAGATTGGGGGGCGCTGATTTTAACCCCTTTCGCCCGACACTCGCTAATCATGAGCTCGTGACGGAACACATACAGACAATACTCGTACCAAGAAATCACATGGGTCAACTTGCGGTATGCTTCCACGCTATCGCTTTGTCCCTTGTAAGAAATGGATATCAGGTCGCAAGTATCTTTATCTTTTTTCGAATCTTTCTTATCCGAATAGGACACTGATTTCTTGTTAACTTTATTGGTATTCTTATTACCACGCTTCTCCTTCTTTTTTTTTATCGGGAAGTGCCGCCTCCATGTTGGAACGATGATATTCCTGCGGAAACGTTCTCCAGGTAGGTTGCGGCCCTCTCCAGACACGTGCGAAAGTCTGTGACGCCACAATCGCAAACAATGGGGCGTGGCGCGTGTTCGCGGATGTCACGAGTTCGTTTCATGTCATCGTACCGGACAGGGCTAGCAACCACTGGTAGAAATAAACGAGATTCTGAACGTTTTCAGGATTCACGGACATTTTGATGAGGTGGTTTACGTGCGAAGGCGGATGTACTTACCATTGACTACTCCTATATTTTTAATCGCATCTTCCACCCAGGTACTGGGGGAAATCGACATCAATCAATGATCCTCCCAACATCTGGTGCTCCTCCCTGAGCATTCTTTGGTGCTCCTCCAAAGGTGTTTGTTGAGTCATTGGGTGTCTCTGTTTGTTTATCGAGCCAAGTATCGCGTTGGTCCTGAATGCGTTCGATGAGTCCCTGATTTCCTTGCATCGTAACATCTCGGTACGCGTCTCCTGCTGCTTGTAGTAATTCTTCATCAACGTGTTCAGCTGGGTTTCTGAATACTCGCAATCGGTGATATCGTCGGGGTTAGGACTCCACGGGCACCAGCACCCGACCTCGGCGATGTACACGTTGAACTTGTTGTCGGTGCGGCTTATGACCTTGGCTCTGTTCTTCGCCTCGTCAAGACTTCCGTATACGCCTCGGATCTTGAAACCGCGGATACTCGTCTTCGACAAGTCCCCCGTCGTCTCACGAAACTCCTGGTCAAGGGTGGACTCGCGATATAGACGGTACGCATTCAACTCATCCTGCATACTACTTTCTGACCACATGTATGCATAGCGCTCACGGATCAAGCGGACGCTCTCTTCGAGAGAATCTTGACCCCCACCATGTAGGGGTCGTGACGTTGTCAGCATGATGTCCACGTCTTTGCACAAGTCACTCAGAAAGCGGGCTTTAGGACGAACGTCTCCTTCTGCACCAAACACATCCTCTGGAGAAACGAACGAGATGCAAGCGAATCGTTGCCCACGGATACTCTCGTCCTGTTCCAAGTAGTCCTTATCTGTTGTGGATACTAAACCGCTTGATTCATTCACGACTTTCGATGATTCGGCCTTTGCCTGGTCGGCCTTTGCCTGGTCGGCCTTTGCCCTAGCCATTTGCACATTGGCAACTTGTGATGCAATATTGTTACTGCGGCGGTGCGAGGAGGCATATTACTTTGTGTTACAGAATCAATTGGTAAACCATAAAGTCCCGTTTCCTTATACAGTTGTTTTTCAAATAAAGTTGAAACGCAAAAAAGTTGATGTTGATGTTCAAATATTTAAGATCCCAATGCGTCCACCTTGTCGCTCAATTCTTTGATGGCGTTCACTAGGATGGACACAACGTTGCCGTAAGCTAAAGTGAGCATACCCGTCACAGGGTGCTCGTGCACGGCTTCAGGGAGAACCGCCTGCAGCTCCTGTGCAATCAGTCCGCACTGGCGCATGCTGATCACGCTGTCTGTGCCGGTCGAAAGTATTAACCGGATATGCTCTTGACCTTCGCCAAAGCGTCCCCGATCACTTCGAGATTGGTCTATACGCGCATGACGGAGACTTGCGCGAGCTCGTAACGCGCGAAAATAGAAATGCCGTTGACCTGTGACTCGACATGAACGGGATACACAGGATCCCATGTCTCCCAGTCGGCACCCACAGTGACGTTGGACAATATATATGAATGGACGGGATTGTGGCGTTTCACTGAGAATGTTGCTGGCATAGTAAGCGTCAGCGCATAGTAACCAGGCATAGTGTAGTTGGAGTACTCTCCAACGCCAGCGGACGGCATGTAGATGTCGAATGATGTGCAATTCATTGTGTTCGTGCTTAAGTGCGTCGCTAGAATGTTACCGTTGACGTTGGCCACGTTAGAGTACAACTCCATGGTCGGAAGATGGTTCGACCAGTTTGCCCATGAGGATACGACTAAGAGGATTCACTGGCAGCCATGATAATATCAGACTGGTTCGCATTCAAAAAAAGTTTTCTCCAGGAATAGCTGATGCCTCTCGAATCGAAAATGCTGCCATGTATGTTTGTTTAAATAAGTTTTACAATTTATTTTCACACGAACAGAACAACCAACACCTGATACTTATTTGGGGACACAACTCAGAGCACGGTTGAACGGTTTACCAAAGAGGCGACACGGAATATTTTTGAGAACTTCTTCAACTTGCTGCACCCCCCCTACGTTTCCCAAAAGCAACGATCTGCAGTCTGGATGATTGATTATTAAAGGTGTGTCCCACTTTATTTGAGAACAAACTGTCGTTGTTTGAGTCGTCGTTCTACAAACGCCAATGATGACATCATCATTGTGCAAATGCACGAAGCAGGAACGTTCGGCACACGCTCCTGCAAATGAAGCCCCAAGCATCCTCGTCGCACACATCCTCTGACCCAACTTCACCTAGACTCACACCACCACCGTTCCCCCCCCCTCCTCGACAACGAGTGACAATGCTGCACACACGATACGGTAGATGAGACCGTCTACGCAACACAAAGTACATGTGGTTGCTACGATGAGAACGTTGAAGACGCAAGCAAAAGCGAGGATGCTGTCTTTATCAACAAGTAGTCGTTGTTGGTAGAAACAACAACGCCCGCAGCGGCACGTCCATACCGCCAAGCTGACGCCTCGGCAAGAACTGTACTCGTACATGAGGTTAGTCAGGAACCTTCCAAAAACAGTTGTTGTACTTCGACTCATCATCGCCACAAGGAACCACCACCGCAAGATCAGGAGACACCAAAGATTACAACTCTTGGGTTTTTCAGGGTACATCCGCTTGCTAGTTGCATTGGACTTTGACTTGGAATGAGAACGAGTCAGAGTCGTCTGGCCCGTATCGAAGCGACGGGGGTACAACACACTCATACTCAGCCACTTGCGCACGTATTCGAAACTCCGCCGGCACAGGGGGGGTGAACTCGTCAATGACGATCGGGGACATCCCGTCGCCGTGAACTTCAAAGAGCCGCCATGGGACGTATATCCCCTTGCGGCAGTATCATCTCCATCTCCTCGGGTGACCTGGCCGACCATGGCATTCGAAGACTACCGTTTCGGTACACGCTCGTGTCCATGGTGCTCTGTCGCGTGGCGCGAGATTAAGCATCCATTCGTTGGGCCAAGCGCGCAGGCCTCCTTGCTCGTTGAGACATACAGTCCGACCATTATGATGTGGAACCCCATCTTGCCACCATGACGTTCCAGGCGGCGCAACACGCACACGGTCGTGCATAGTGGAGATCGGAAGCTTAATACCGTTGTAGCATTCGCTCCAGAAAGCGCCTCGTTGTCAGCAAACTGTCTCTGAGTCGAGTGTTTGATGTCTGAGAGGTCGGCGAACATGCGTCCAGTACTCTAGGCGCCCGGTGCGTTACCGAACGAAAAACAGATCCTTCGACGGCCCGGCAGCTAGCTTCCAGAGACAACCACCGACGCGTAGAGGTCCAAAGAACGCGTTAGTCTTTGCACGAGGGATGAAAAAACGTCCCACCCGTAAGGCAACGTGTGCGTGCAGGGTCTCCCCTCGCCCGAGAAGGCGTCAGGGGAAAACACGAATTCTTCGACATATTCGATATTTGCGCGCGGCAAGCATGGCCCAGTGCGTTCTCATGCGTTATACACTTGTGAGGACATACTGAATTAAGTATTCTTTCAAGAAGGCTTCTCTCCCCCCGATAAAATCAATAAGGTGATCCCCGGATTCTTTACACTACGGTCAACAGTTTGATGTTCGGATATGTTCTCGAACAGGAAGTCTCGGTGTGTGTATGTAGGGGATGAATGGTGCGAGGGAGGGGGGCGATCGGCACCTGGGCCATGGGTCTGTTTCGCCCAGTGATGATGAGCACTGCCTGTGCGACAAACAATGATGGTGACGTCCTTTGAGGGAGCTCCGCATGGAGGAGCGCAAAGGAATGATAGTACCCTCGATCTTGACACCCAGTCGCTGTTGTCCTGCTCATCCAATGGAAGCAGACCGAGCGCCGTGTCTCTTTCTGAGGGCATACCACGAGAGACGAAAAGAGCATTTTATGAAGAAGGGTACTTTGAAATCGCTGTTGATCATGATGATGGAGAAGCGTGACACTATGTCATCATCGGAGTGAAACCGTGAAACAAGCATTTTGACAAGCGTGACGATCGGTGATTCAGCCGCCGAGCAGAGCTCAATTGAACGGACGATGGAACAGATGACGACAGGACCCAACGATGGGGATCCCGAAGTCCTGCGATATGCACTCGCCCGTTCGTAACACCTTGATGGACACTGTGTGGAGAGCCGCAACAAATAAATGACAGTGGTGGTGATCAAAAAGCCATCTGGACGATGGTGAATCTGGTTGCGGACTTCTGCTTGCCGCTTTCATTTCCCACTTCACTAGCTCGGGAAAAATAGAATGCATTTACCTTGCCCCCAAAAGAAACAATGGGAGCAAATTTGACGAGCGAGGGGAGGGTCGTGAGTTGGGACGCGACAGGGCCCGCACCATGTTTCCAGTCACGAAGGTAAGGGGTTGCGCGGAGCCGACGCTTTGGGTGCACGCCTCTTGCACACGAGGCCCAAATGAAGATCCTTGTATTGATCATCTGGAATGTTCAAATGAGCAGGTTCGCGTAGAGAGATGAAGCGGAGGTGGCTCTTGCGTACAATGCTTTGAAATTCACAGGACAGCCCCTCGCCAGTGTCCCACAAACCTAGGGTGTGCTGTGATAGTCGACACAGAAGGTTCTCGCTCGTAGGCGCGCATAGACTTAGTTCTTCCCAATGGCGGTAAGAAGGGGATTCTGGTCAAAACACACCAAGCGCAAGGGCGGTTTACAATAGCGGTTGAGGTAGCCATTTATGACACGTACGTAACTCCACTTCCACTGATACCTGGGGGCGGTGACAAAACCCTACGCCCTAATTAGAAAATTAGAAACCTTATTATAATAGTGACGCGAAGCGCATCCTATCCCTTCATATTTACTGATTTGTTTATGCTTGTTTTGTAACTGCGAACATGAACCCGGTTTCCAAGATTGCAATCGTTTCGGATCGGATTTAACGATCGTCGCAAACGACCATCACCAACAACAACCCACAAAGTCGTTCGTCAAGAAGTTCAAGTTCGGCGTGCACATTCATTACTCCAAATAGTTCACCAATCATGGAAGATTAACGGAATCTCATTGCCGTCATCATCTAAGAGTTGGAGGCCCCGAGCTATGTAGGATGCACAGAAGAGAGCCTTCAACGCACCAATTGATCGCCCCATAATGGAGAAACCCGCACTGGAGGTCTTGAGCAGCTGTGAAGAGGCGAAGGTCCCCAGTGAGCGCGGCGGGTCCTACTAAGACGATGCATGATGACATGTCGGTGAGCATGAAGGTGGCGGTCCTACTAAGGACGATGCATATGACGTGCATGAGCATGAGGCGGCGGGTTCTACTAAGACGATGCATGATGACGTGTCAAAATGGACATGAGCGGCGGGTCCTACTAAGACGATGCATGTTACATGTCAGTGGAGCATGAGGCGGCGGGTCCTACAAGACGATGCATGTGACATGTCAGTGGAGCATGAGTGGCGGGTTCTACTAAGACGATGCGATGATGGGACGTGTCAGTGGAGCATGAGGCGCGCGGTTCCTACTAAGACGATGGCATATGACATGTCGGTGGCAGCATGATGCGTGTTCTTCGTCTACCGATACTTGGGGCAACTTCGCATGACCACACGTGACATCCCGCCGAAAAGGAGTGGATGGTGAGAATGTTGTGGATTACATTACGAATTTCAGGAAAGAGTAAGACGAAGTTATCCACGATGCCAATAAAATCGGGCAGCTTTGGAACATCGTCATGATGGTCCGTTTCAAATCGTTGTGCATTACAGATCGGACGAGGAGTCTTTCGTGAAATTCGCATGGACACGTGGGTTCCATCCTACGATGTGTGATAAGAAGTTCAACGGCGGTCACCAGATACAAGTGAGGAGACTCTACCCTTCCTCCCACCCCCCCTGTCAAGACTCCAAAGAGAGTGAAGACGCTAATACTCCAATAAGTGAAGAAGGCAAGAATCGACCTGGAGTATCAAGTGTTCTCAACGGCATGACGCACGTTTTACCGGACTGTGCACTGCTGACGAAGCGCATGCCGTCATGTACTACGTATGGGAATCTCGCAGATACCTTCTGAGGATTGCGAACCATGGTATTGTCAAGATCAAGGAGTGAACATAGGCAACATCCACACGTTTGTTGAAAATGGAAGCTGCCCTTGCCTTTCAAAAAGCTGAACCTTCTGCGGCCTATCGAGGTCATAACTCCAGAGACTCGCCGGAATACGCTTTCGGCTGCAACTTAAGCCCCACAGAGTGCAGTACGATCACATTGCTCAGAATAGAGGCGGGATTATGCGAACTCTGCGAAGTACGCCGGTCTGATCATGTCAGGTGAAGTTGATCTAACGGAGGACGACGACGAAATTTACAGCATTCTAAGGCGATCTTTTCAACACTGGATCCGTGAACGTAACGGGAAGAACCTGAGGCCGTCATGCTTTGCAAAGGCGGACCGTTGATTTCATCCTAACAAACTAGCTAATCGGAAAAGGGCTACTCGCTTTCCCCCTTTCCTCGTCTGCTCACGCCACTGAGAAGATCGGACGGTAAATCTCCCCAAGAGGCATTCGCCGGAGCCAAAATTACCTTCATTTACCCTGCGCTCTGGCAATGATTCTGCATAGGACCACCATGGTTTGTCCAGAAACACAGGAAGGTTGTACAATAGCCACTGTCCTTGCGAGGGTCATACATTTCCTGGACGTGAGGATCTGTTGCCACATATAATCTCCCTGGAATCGTAACATCCAAAAGCTCTCTTTCCTTGGTACTTAGACGTGACATTCGTGTGCGTGGTGTGTGTGTAACATTTGTTAAAACAATTAAATGCTTTCAAATAAGTCTTTTTTCTAACCACCTTCGAGCGATGCTGTTCATGGTCGAAATTGTCAGGGGGTGTACTCATTGTGGATTGAAATGGTGAAATTGCATAGTGAATATGTCGGCTCTCATTAAACGCAATCATGCAATGGTCGAGTCACAAAGTTTTGCAAGTGCAACTCTGCAGTTCCTTTATTGGATATGAAGTGTAAAAATGGATGTTGCCGTTCTATATGATATTCTCCATGTTTGAGTAGTCGTCGGCAAAGTCATGTCCGATCCAAGAATTCTTGACTGAAGCCCGGTCCACTTTTTGCTTACACACCATCATGTGAACATTCCCGTTAACGCACTTCATCATCTGGTAACGGGTCGAAGCGGACGGGTAGAATGGCGCTAGCCTTGTTGTTCTTATGTACCCGTTCAAGTCATACTGCCCTATAAAAGATTGGTACATGCTGAAACGGTCCCGTATCCACACGCTCTATTACAAAAACGTGAACGCAGGGAAGTAAATATTCTTCAAGGTCTTGTTGTTAATTCATTCGCTGCATTATTTTTCTTTCTACTGTACTGCGTCATAAGTACATAAAACATGCATGATGTTCGAAGAGGTAAAACATACGTCGTAAAAAACTAGAATACCACTCTTGCCCGCGAACTATCACGGTCTTGCTCACTCAAATCTCTTGAGCTTCACATGGTTTGCAATTGTTTTAGTGTATCCTGAAAAAGCGCAACAAAGCAGATGGTCATCATCAAGCAGTGCAATACAACGAGTGAGTTGCCAATGGAGCTTCAATGTTGATCTAGTAAGGTCTAGCGCAATAGCTTGCAATATGCAGGCAATGGTCGCAGAATCACGTAGCCCGTGTCACACATTCTTGTATCAATATACATGGAACAATTATAATCGAACCTTGCTTTTTGGGCAAACGTGACGGTCTCTACTTAATTTTTGAACCGCAGAAGGATTCCCACGCAATCTCGAAACGTTGGGGACAACATATTAGCCTCTCCAACGTGGTAGGAAAGCAGGGGAATCGCCGAGATGAGAGGGCATGCTTCTCTTTCATGAGCGCCAAGAATTTCCGTGATCGTCAAGCGGGATCCGGGAGAGAAAGAAAACGCAGTTGCAGAGGCAAGTGACTCATCAACGTGCCTGCGAGACAAGCGAACGTGTTCGTTGTTCGAGGGGGTGACGCCAGTGCACGAATTTACTGTTAACAACACAGCTTTGAAGAATCTCGGTAACAGGCAAATTGTACTTGTCTGGGGTGATTTGTGACAATGTAGTAAGCCCGGGTGTCCGAGCACGTCACAATCCTTCGAGGAGCGCGCTACCCATCCCTCTCGATGCGCGTGCGTCTCGGGAGCAAGTTACGACATCGGTTCGGTAATACTCGACCTCCTTCAGCGTGCCTCTCGATCAAAGCGAACAAGTTGCGCAACGCGGAGGATTCGAGGCGTCGTCCCCACGCGCGACCGATGTGGAACCTTGCCTTTTGTCATACCCTTCATGAATCCTTCAACGATGTCAGAAACGAAGTTGCGATGCAGCGATCCAGTTGTGTCGTCGTACGGATCAACGAAAGATGCAACGCGAGCGTCGCGACTCACGTCACGAAGGAGTGATGCGAATATGCCGCGACGGTCGAATTAGTTCTATGGGCGCCTCTTGGGTGCACAGAGCTGGGTGAGCATCGAGAGTGACGGCTGTAAGTGAACAACACGTCGGAGGGCCACATTTTGCATATTTCACATCATCAATTTAGCACGGAGATGAAAATGGTATGTCAAAGAATGGAGAATGGATGCGAGCGTGTTTGATTTTAATCTGATGGAGGCTTGAGTGTCGTTGTCGGGTGAGTGCGATACCGTGCAACACTGGTAGTAAGTCTGTGCCAAGCACTTACCGGGGTCCGTTTCACTTCGACCTGTCGAACGCATTGTTTATATCGGCACCGTACGATTAAGCGGAGTGGTCCCCAGTTTCTTCTCACCTTTCCGAGCAGGCCTGCGCGCAGACGCAGCGATACTAGAAAATTGAAGTTGGGAACGTACGCACCCACGAGTAATGCCAAACATGGCCTGTTCCGTTACAAGATGAGAGTGGTTGATGGAAGAAGACACCTTTTGATCCGTCGAAAGCACGTTGTGACGGCACTACAACCCCACACCACTAGATCATATGAATCCGCTCGATTGCATCGCGCTCCCCTCTGTGCGTCAGTCGCGCGGGGCGATCCCTACACATTCGAATGCCCCAAAAAATAGAGTCCTGGAGCAGCATTTTAGAGACCGAGACACGGGTGCATGAACGCCCATAGTTCCCATCTCTGTACAATCACATTGGAACCCGTCATGCTTCGATCTTATCTGCGATTGGGTGCTCGACATGCTCGAAGGCGTCGCCGTCGGGACCTCGTCCGCGTCCAAGAGTAATGCCAAAAACGGCCGGTACCCGTGTAAGAGCGCGCCTCGGTGGAAAGCCGTCTGCCTAGCCAGGTTAATGCAATACGTATCCGGGTTCAGGAGGTCGGCGTCGGACAGACAGGGTACTTTACATGAAGCAGAGTTACTTCCGCTGGAGGCAGACCCAGCGCACACTTTTGCAA